>JAODAL010001747.1:0-52500 GCA_025379985.1 Phyllomedusa bahiana
AGGGGGCAAGGGGGATATGGGGCCAAGGCAGGGATATGGGGCACGGGCAGGGTTATGGGGCCCGGGCAGTATAGGGGGGCCACAGGCAGGCATATGGGGCCACAGGCAGTATATGGGGGCCACAGGCAGGGATATGGGGGCCACAGACAGGGATATGGGGGCCACAGGCAGGCATATGGGGGCCACAGGCAGGCATTATAGGGGCACAGGCATTATAGGGGCACTGAGACAGGTAAACGCGTTAAAAATAACAACATTCATACTAACCTTAACTCCCCCGGCGAGCGCGCTCTGTCGTCTTCAGTCCCACGCTCCTCCGGCAGCCCCTCGGGCGCACGGCCTATGACGCGCTGTGCGCCCGAGGACAGGCAGCGTCGCGATGATGTGACGTCATCGCGACACTGCCGGCTGAGGCGCACGGGGCCGCGGCGGGTCCTCAGCGCTGTGAGGACCCGGCGGCCCCGCTGTGTCGGACCTGCGGGTCCGACACTGTCTGCCGGGCAGGGAGCGCTCGCTCTCTGCTCCGCAGAAGCCCTCAGCTGAGTGTGCGTCCAGCGGACGCACATGCAGCTAAAGGGCCAGTCGGTGCTCCAGGCCCAGCACAGGCCTGGAGCCCGGGAGACTCGGGGCACAGGGTGTTTTATTCGGGGCCCGAGCCCCGAATAAAACAGCCTAGCGACGCCCCTGCCTATATTGTGCTATAATTTCTGTGAAACACCTAAAGTGTTTTAAAAAAAAACTTTCTAAGTACTCTTTTGGATACCTAGAGAGGTATACTTTCTTAGATGGAGTCATTTCTGGCAGTATCTAACATACAGGCCCCTCAAAGCCATGTCTCTTAAAAAATCTGTGTTGAAAATGTAAAAGCCCCCTAATATCCTAAAAAGAAGGATTTTTTTTTTTAATTATATCAACATAAAGTGGACATATGGTAGATGTTAATTATTTGCTATTTTGTTTGGTTTTACTATCTGTCTTACCTGCAGAAATTTTTAATCCTTGAAAATGGTAAATGTTTTCACATTTTCACAAAATATTGTTTTGACCAAAATTAATTAGACAGTTTTCATACATGAGCCACAAAGTCTCCTATTATGAGAAATGAGAAAATGTTGCAGCATTCAAACCCACATAAAAATGTTCCTGGTCATAAACAGTGTAAGGGTATGTTCACACGGCGTCTTGTATCCGTGTGAACATATGCTTTTCAGATGCGTCTCTGGGATCGACAGATCGGATCCAGAGACACATCTAACAATTAGCAGTGAGTTTATCACTGCCGACAATCAGGAACACGCAGCGGCATTCACACGAGAGATCGTCGCTACGTGTTTCCATCACGCCTGTTGCCATCACGATTGCATGTTAATTCTTTGAAAGGGACGGACCCGACAGTCGCGATGGAAACACACAGCAGCGATCTCTCATGTGAACGCCGCTGCGTGTTCCTCATTGCGGGGAGTGATAAAGTCACTGCTAATTGTTAGATGCGTCCCTAGGTCCGTTCTGTCGGTCCCAGAGACACATCTGAAAAGCGTATGTTCACACGGATGCAAGACGCCGTGTGAACATAACCTTAAATGACATAGTCTGGAATTGGTTAAAAAAACAGTTGACATAAATCCTCTCCCATTTGCCACTATTTGAGAATATTGTATTATAATATGTATCTAGGAGAAAACAGATGGACATGCTGTATTCTATGGATTTATACATATATACATCTTTTTAGAAGAAAAACAAGGTTAGTCAGCAAATTTAAACATTAATAAAACAAATTAACTGCAAAAAGTGAACGCATATAACAATCGTAGCAGCACTTAGCCATAAATAGGAGGCATACAACCACTGAATTATCTGCATATTATTAATGGCATTACTTTATTTTTGCACTATAAGCATAATTTTTAAGGTTCTTAGTGCACAACCATGTATATTGCATTCAAATTGCATGTATAATGGATTCCAGCTGGTGAGGTCAACTTTGAGGGTAGGTGGACAAACAGAATACGATCAAAATGTGCACTAAGAACTTCAATTTAATACATGTGATAATGTATTTGATCTTTTCACTTTAGTATATTGTATGTTACTTACCATTTTTCTTATTATAGTGTAGAATATATGTAGCATCCTACGCTGCTAGAAATATGACTTCACTTTTTCCACATGTTGATATCTAGCAAATGCAAATGCAAAAGCATGAAGGTTATGGATCCCAAGGACTCAAACACACACAGATGTAATCTTCAGTTTATTTCCTTCTTTCAGAATGATGTGTTGTGTGCTTGTTACATACCAAAGATTTCAACACATTTCACCTCTAGGGATTATATTCTGAAACTTTTAAATTATTATAACATGTCTCAAAGCAATGAGCATTTTTACTGAACTCTAAAAGTATACATGATGTAAAACTCTATATTATGTGCATACATGTTAATATCATAAGCAGTGTAACAGAAAGTTTTGGAAAGTAGGACTAAGCTCAATTTATCTAAAAATGAAAAGGTTATATTGACCTTTAGCCTTTAAAATACCTAAAATGCCAGTTTTCAGCAGCATGAAGACAATCCAAAATAAAGATGTGAAGGAACTCACCAACAGAAATGGAGCAATTGCGTTTTTTCATATTCCAACCCCCAAAGATTTTTATAAATTTCCCAGTACACTAAATGGTACTATTAACCCCTTACTGCCAGAGCCAGTTTTGGCCTTCCTGACAGAGCCCCGTTTCTTTAAAATCTGAAATGTGTCACTTTATGTGAGAATAACTTTTTGACACTTTTACCTATCCATGTGATCAGAGAATGTTTTCTCTTGACACAATGTGATTGAAGTTAGTAAGAAATTTCAGCGCATACAATCCTTGCTTATTTTGAAAAAATATCGTGAAAATTTTGAAAAATTTGCCATTTTCAAGGTTCAAAAATTTCTGCATGTAAGACAGATAGTTATTCCACTCAAAATAGTTTAGAACTAGCATCTACCATCTACCATAGGTCTACTCGAGGTTGGCATTTTTAAATGTCTTTTTTATTACGACATTAAGGGGCTAAGAAATTTTGTAGTAATTTTTCACATTTTCAAAAAAAGTTGAAATTAGATTTTTTAGGGACCTGTCCAGTGCTGATGTGGCTTTGAGGGGCCTGTATGTTACTACCATAAATAACCCCATCTAAGAAACTAGACCCCTTAAAGTATTTTAAAAAAAACACATTAGGTATTTCACAGAAATTAAAGCAAAGTATAGGTGAAATTTGAAAATGTCACTTTTTTTTGCAGATTTTCAATTTTTATCCACTATTCACTGGTACTTCGGAGATGTGACAGATAAATGAAACTCAACATCAATACCCCAGATTCTGCCATTTTTAGAGATATCCAATATGTGGCCCTGGTGCACTGTTTGGCTCAACCACAAGCCTCAGAGTAGGAGGAGAACCTACTGGACCCTATGTTATGAACTACACCCCTTAAGGAATATATCCAGGGGTGTAGAAAGTATATTGACTAGTGTTGAGCGATTGCGTTGGCCATCGACATCGGGCGATGGGCGATGTCGACCCATCATCGACCAGATAGTCGATTTGTGAGCAGTCGATTATGAGCGATGACCATTAAAGTCTATGGGGGGGAGCAACAAACCTTCATTCTTACACCAAAACAGGGCTGGAGAAGCTGGAATTAACATCCACAACAGTCAAATGGATATGTGCTACATCTTAGGCAACACACTTAGGTTATAAAAGCCACCAGAAAAAAAAACACAACATTCCACTATCCCTGTCTTGTACCACAGCACATGACCTTAAACCTTGCATTACCCATAATTAAAAAGTGCAACAGAAGGGCGTATGTTTGATTTTGTAACCATCATTCTTACTTGAACTGGGACATTGAATATATCCCTGTCCTGGATCGCAGCGATGAGCCCCAAAACCTGCATGACCCCCAGATTTAAAAGGTGCCGGAAAAAAGGAGTCTTTCAAACCACCATTGTAGTTGAACTGGACAATTGACTTATACCTGTCCTGGGCCACAGCATGTGGCCCAAACCTAGCATGACCCCCTAGATTAAAAAGTGCCGAAAAAGGAGTCTTTTCAACCACCATTTTTGTTGATTGGACATTGACTATATCTGTCCTGTACCGCAGACATGACCATTAAAACCTCTGTCTGACCCACACGATTCAAATGTGCCCGGGGAAAAGGAGGTCGTTCAACTCCATTTAGTTTCACTGGGACATATTACTGTCCCTGTCCTGGGGTAGAGCTTGCCCCTCCGTATGAGTGCGGACCAATTTGGCTTCACTTGGAATTACTGGTGGTTAAAACGCTCCTGTTCCACCCAGGTGCCCTTTTTCTTGGCATTCTTTTTTTCTTATTTTACTCATTCGTGTGGAGGAATTGTCTCTGTACTTTTTCTCTGTCCGTGCTCCATACTTCCATGTCCTGCTGAATAATACTACATCTGGTCAAGTTTTTTCCTGTACCTCCTTATACAATTTCAGAGGCATTTTTTTACCAGCTATTTTGTACATGCAAAAGTTTTTAGTAGTTTAATTTCTTAGAAAACACATTTTTAAAATAGGATGGAATCTCTTGTTATAATTGTATTAAATGGGTTGTCTCAATACAGGGATTGATAGCTTGTTAAAGATTTGCCAAAAACATAGTCATTTGCATATGTGGTCCATTAAACAGTGTCCTACCTATTCCTGTTCTGAACCGAGCACCCATCACCCTTGAGCCACTCTTGAACAATTGTGGAAGAACAAAATGTCTGTTAGAAGAACAACATTTTTTTTAAAAATAGGACCTGTAGTACTAGCTGCATTTCAAAGCAAAATGCCCCCAAAAATTCAAAGCATGACCCGTTGAGACCACTTTGGAAGAATTGTGAAGAACAAATGTCTGTTAGGAAACAACATTTTTTATAGTAGGGACCTGTGTATAGCTTTGCATTTCAAAGCAAAATGCCCCCAAAAATTCAAAGCATGTCCCTTGTGCACACTTTGGGACAATTGTTGTTGAGTACATATGTCTGTAGATACAAAACATTTTTTTTATAATAGGACCGGTAGTATTGCTGATTTATCCAAAGCAAAATGCACCCAAAATTCAAAAGCATGACCCTTGAGCCACTTTGGAGAATTGTGAAGAACCAAAATGTACTGTTAAAAGAACATTTTTTATAAATAGGACCTGTAGTATTGCTGCATTTCAAAGCAAAAATTGCCCCCAAAAAAAATTCAAGCATTGACCCTTGAGCCACTTTTGGACAATGGTGAGAACATATGTCTGGTAGGAAACAACATTTTTTTTATAATAGGACCTGTAGTATTGCTGCATTTCAAAAGCAGCATGACCCAAAAAAAATTATAAAACTGGACTTCTCAGCACTGTTAAAAATTGTTGAGGGAGGAATATGCACTACTTAGAAAGCCACATTTCTGTTCCAAAGGAACATGATTATTGCTGTTCTTCACAGCTAATGGACCCCAAAATATTATAAAATATGACTTCTTAGCCATTATTCAAAAAATTGGTAGTGTTGTGAGGAGAAATGGCCACTTTAAAAGCCACATTTCTGTTCCAAAGGACCATAATTTATTGGTGTTATCTCACAGCAACATGACCTCATAAACCTTAGGACAATGCGAAAACTTTTAAAGATAAAAGTGAGGGTAAATGGAATACGGTTGTTGTCATGGAATCTTGCTGTCTTTTACAGTCTCCTCTCAGCCAAAAAACGGACAAAATGAACTGTTGGGGAAAAGAGAATAAAAATTTGCACAAGTAAGAAATGATCATTTTAAAAAAAAAGTTTTCAAGAGGACCATTTCTGTTTGAGAGGAAATGTGAATGTAGAACCGGCAACTAATCGGTGCCCCTCGGCAATTGGGGGCCACAACATCATCAAGAGATGCCATGCCTGAATCATCTTGTGAAGAAAGTCATAACGATTCCACATTATTGTGGAAAACCGCATGCGTTTGTCTGTAATGACATCCTCCAGTGTGCTGAAGGGTCGCTCAGATATGACGGGCTGGCTGTGGGCAGGACACACCTCTATGACGTGACGAGCCAGCTCGGGCATTCGTCCAATTTTGGATAACCCAGAAGTTATTGGGTCCGGAACACATACAAAAACATCGGTTGTTGAGACGCAGTAGTCGTTTGCACCATGATCTTAAGCTGGTCTCTGTGTGTTGGATGTGTGCCTGCATTTGCATGCGTTGGTGAGGTGGTAAACAAAGATTGCCAGGGTCACCATTAGGCTTCATGCCACCTGCCGGCTGCCTGCTGCTGCCCGCTACGCTACTTGGCACTCTACTGCTGTCACGTTCGCTTGATGTTGTTCTCCACCGTGACATTTGGGGAACGTGAGCAGACGGCAACTGAAGTCTCCAGTTGATCAATCAGCAAGGTCTCCATTTCCTGCATTTTGCTCTCTATTTGGGTGGGTGAAAGAAAGTGCTGAGTTTTGGTTTTGTAACGGGGATCCTGGGAGGGTGGCAACCCAGTACGTTGTCATTTTTGATGGCTTAATGCGAGGATCATGTTTGGAGGAAATGGAGCTTCCAAGCACTCATGTGGAGTGATAATGGGAGCCTTGATTTCCCAAGGCCTCTGGGTCGAGGGGGGGCTCTAAGCTATATGATCTTCCTATCTTCCCTCAGCCTTCAATTGTGCCAACCTCTTTCCAGGCAGGGGAGTCGGTAACGTAAGTGTCTTGGGAATACCTCCTCCTCCTCTTCCTCCTTTGCTGCCTCAGGCACAGCTTCAACACTGCCATGGCTTGCCTGAGATTGATGCACCCTGAGAGCTGATGCGCCACCTTGCCACTAGCTCTGGACCCCGAACCACTGCCTAATGAAGACGATGAAATTGTGAAAATGTTGGGCTTTGTGGAATTTGACGGGAGGAAAGGCTTCCGTGGTCCGCATCTGTGTCCGTCTTCCTCCTCCGTCGCTGGTTGGACCTGTTGTTTCAGAAGTGTCCACTGGATCGTTCCAGAACTAAGATCACCACAATGCTCTTGCTGACAAGGGCATTGTCCGAACTGACCATTTTGGTGGCTTCTTCAAAACTGGGCAAAGGATGGTGCATAGCTCGTTCACTGCCTTCACTTCTCGGTTGGCTCAACACCCGAGGTCCGCACCGCTGCTTGTCAGGTCATGTGTCACTTCGTACTGCGTAATGGCAATTGCGTGCTGCCACAATTCGCTGGAGCTTTGTGGAGGGTGGAAATTTCCAGGGTGTTGCCACGTCAACAATGAGGACGGTTGACGGGGTGTGCCGAGCTGACGCTGCCAACGCAGCCAGGCGGGACGGAAGCAGGGTTCATGCGAACGGTCGGAAGTGCGAACTTAGACTTCGAGCCTTCCTCAGCAGGCTGTCCAGGGACCCGGGTAGCTCTTTAGAAAATTTCTGGGACGACAAGGTATAATGGACATGTGCCAGGCAAGGGATGATGCTCCAGTCTACCGATTTAAGGCGGCCAGCAGATTTCGCCGTTGTAATTAATCTTGCACTAGCACACCACCTTGCCTGGCACAAGGGTTCTTGGCACCCAGCCAGCGCTCGGTCTCGTTGCGGAGGAGCGTCCCACAGCTCGCTGACCTGTGTGTGGACGGTCTCAAGACAGAGTTAATTTCAACACGGCTGGTTTCTCTGGGCCACTTGATGCCACCAGAGGACCTTGGGGGGGGAAGAACCCTGCACCATCCCTGCGTTTTGAAGAGCGTGCGGAGCCGAGAGGCCACCGGCACCCCCAGGAGAATCCACCCATAGCTCTACCCAGGTGATGCTGTACAGAGATAGAGCGGCCTTAGCCGTTGGCTTACTAGTACATGTGTCGTGTGGTCAGATGGACTTTTCCGGCCACAAGATGCAGACAACGCGCTTGAAATTTTAGGTGACACGTGGCCCTGGCCAGGGCAAGGGGACGGGCTTTTATGGCAAAGAAATGCCTGCTCGGGCATTCTGGTATTGGGGGCCAGGCAAGGGACATGACGTGGACGGGAAACCCATCTGTGTCACCAGACGGAAAGGCAAAAATTTCCAAGGCCAAAAGCCTGGAAATGCCGACATTCAGGCTTTTGGCTTTGGGATGGTTTGGGTAAGTGTTTTCTTCTGCTCCAGTTCTGGAAGACCAGAAGGGGTGGCTGCTAGACTGGCCGCCTCTGTTACGGCTATGAGGGACGTCAACTGGGGAGGAAGGAGAAGGGGTAGGATGGGTTTCTCTGGTGGTGCTGGTGGTACTCGGGCGACGGTGGAGGCTGAGCGGGAGGCTGATCATGATCATGACTCTGAGAGACATGGGCAGCTGAGAACGCTTGTTGGTGAGGGCGGAGGAGGATGGAGGAGGCGGAGGACAGAGGGTGTGTGACAGTGGTTGGAGGCCCGGGTTTCAGTCTGGCCTTTTTTGGCCAAGTGTTGGCCTCCATTTCAAACTCATGCATTCACTGCATGTGACTTTAGTCATGTTGGTGGTGGTTAACCACTTAAGGTTCTGGCCTCCTACCTTTATGCGGTTTACGGCATAGGCGCGGCATATGACATCGCTGGGATGAATCAGAAGGCTTGGTCAAAGAAGGCAGGATTGAGAGGTCCTGGACCTTTTTTGACGGTGAATAGCGAGAGGGAGCGGGGTTTGCCGCTCTGACCGTGGCTGCGGGAATATTTCAGTGACTTCTGCGGACCGCCCTCTCCCTTTTTGAGGCGGAACGTTCTGACACTAACCCCATGTCTTCCCTCCTCGTTCTGTGATGAAGCGGCTCGCAAGCAAAAATTCTGCTGAAAAGACCACCGGTTGGATCCGCATGTCATCATCTTCATCATAAACACAGAGTGACTTGGTCGTCCTGACATTCTGCATCCAGGAGCTGCGGTCTACATGCTAGTGGGACTGCAAGGCGTTGCCGACCGCCCGGGATTTTTGCGATTGACCGGCTTCCTTCTCCTCCTCTGTGGCATCAGTACGGGCGTCCAGAGCAGAGAAATTCTCCTCTTTGCCCTCTTGATTTTTTAAACATGCTTCTGACCCCAACCGCATTTTGTCACCAATGAGGTCTTCAGAAAAATGGATTATCCCACAGTGGTGGGTACACGAATTGACATTTGGGCCTGCTTCAATGTTGGACGGATGCTGGTGTTGCTGATTGACGACATTTGTGCCATGAATGGGGAGGACGAGGAGGTAAGACTGCTGGTGATGCAGGTTGCATTAACCATGAAGGACAGATTGGGCGACGCTGTGCGTTACTGAGAATTCCACAGGGCCCCTGACCAGCGATGACAGGGCCTGACGGGTCTGCAACTGACGATCCGCTGGCATGCTGTTGTGCCACACTGGAAGGATAGCACCATCTCTCGCCCCATACCACTACCTCCATGTCCTTACCCCCCTCTTTGCTCGACTTACCACCTGATTGCGCTTCCATGTTCAGAAATTATAAATATTTGAGAAGGTTAGGAAGAGTCTTTTGGAAGTCCTATTTAAAAGGACGGGCAAATAAGCTATTCTCAAATCCTCAATATCAAAACAAATTGCTGATTCAAATTTAACTGCTAAGTAGATCTATCAGACAAAGCTGGCCTGCGCCAAATGTGCAAAAAATCACGTATTCCTGAAATGTTTTCGGAAATACAAGGATTTTTGGCACCTAATCAAGTCACCTGTGGTGACTATAAAATTGCTTGTATTCAATTTAACTGCAACATAGATCTATCAACAAGTGGCCTTGCGCCAAAGTGAAAAAACATGTATCTGAAATGTATTCGGTTAATAAAAGGTATTTTTGGCACCTATCAATTCACCTGTGTGGATTGACTACAAAATTGCTGGATTCAAGATTTACAGTGGCAAGCTGCCTCAATGAACAAAAGCTGTAGTGCGCCATAAAGTAAAAAAACAGTTAATCTGTTATGTATTCATATATACATGGTATTTTTGGCACCTTTCAATTCACCTGTGGTGGACTATAAAATTGCTGGATTCAAATTTAAGTGCAAGCTGCCTCATGATCAAAGCCTGTAGTGCGCAAAAATAAAAAAAACACGTATCTGTTATGTATTCGTAAATAAAAGAAATTTTTTGGCACCTTTCAATTAAACGTGGTGACATAAAATGCTGGATTCAAATTTAAGTGCAAGGGGATATATCAACAAAGGTGGAAGGGGGCAAAATTGAAAATGAACACCTATCTAAAATGTAAAATGATAATAAAAGTGGAGTTTTGCACCTAACAATGAGACCTGCATTATAGAAAAGATGTGTACCCTTAAGTTCGGGCTCCCAATATCCAGGAAATATTTAAAAGAAAATTTTTAATAAAAAAAGCTATTCAGGCATGCACACTAATCTTGGTGAATTATCCATATTTTTTAAGAGCTTGTCGTTTCGCCCGCGGGGGCCCCCCCCCTCCACCCCTCCCCCGTGACTTACAGCGTAGATGCCCTTTTAAAAAAATTCTCTCCCTAACTACATAAAATTTTTCCAATCCAACTAACAAAATTGTAAGGACACATTTTAAATAGAGGTTTCTTATAATAAAAAAAATAATTCGCGAGCTGTTTGGAACAGCAGACCACTTCCTTCTGCTCTGAACGCTGAGAGACATGGGGGCTGTACAGGAAACGCTGTTTCAGTAAAACGAGGGCAAATGATTTTTCCAGCCAATCGCAACCATACACATCCCAGTCATGACGTCGCACACACATCTCACCCTGCTCTATTCTGTAAGCTGATTTCCTGGCCGCCAAAATGACAGGAAGCGCCGAAAATGGCGCGATCTTAATAGATGATGTACAGATTTTAACCTAAATTATCGCATGATCTAAAAATTTCAATCAACATAAAAACTGTGCCGATTTCAACTTTGTCGATAATAATCGCTCAACACTACTTATATGTACTAATCAACAGATGACATTGGCTTACATTTTTTGTTGGTATTACCCGGGTGGACTAATCTCTTTATAGCATATTTTGGCTTATATGCATACAGTATCTTCAGGTATTACCTATAAGGGCAGACTTTGCATTGTGAACTGGTTTATATGTACTGTTGCTAATATTGTAACTGCTGCTGCCTGCCGGCTAATTATTTGTTATTCCTGTTTCACCTCTTTTTATTTGTCCTTTTTATGTTTAATTTCAATAAAGTTTAGCATTTTTATGGAGAAAGATGCTTTTGCTATTTTGATGCTCTAATTCTTGCTAGAGTAAACTTGGTCAGATAGAGTGTAGTGACACCAGTTAAATAATTTATATATTTCCAGGAAGGATGACACCGGAATGGAGCAACACAGAGTCCTATGAAAAGGTCTACATTAGCGTTTTTCCTTGCTGTAATGCTTATAGTACACGTATCTACGCGCTTTTAATATGTAAAAGAAATACAAGTCATATTTTTTATATTCTACCTGGATGAGAGCTGGAACTTCTTACCATTTTATGAAAAGGTCACCCAGCTTTTTAAGTACTTACTGAACCAGTCATCAGAACAGCTGACAGGTCCATAATGATGTTATAAAATCATACTAGAAGAAATACTACTACAATAATGCATAGTCATTGTAATGGTTTTAATAATGGTTTTATAGAATTTATTGCTAATGATATTTACAGTAATATTAGTATGTATCCAAGTAATTAAAATGTGAAAATACTTTTGACAGAAAAATGAGTGCTTTTTAGGACCAAGGCCTACATTGGGAAAAAATAATGACATGTCCCATTTAGAATTTTGGCATGCAGTTTGTCATGGAGACTTTTTAAAAATTTAATACACCTAAACAACAGTACTTTCTACTAGGTTTAGACAGTAGCAGTTACTGTATATGTGTGTTTGTGGGCAGCAGACCAAATGTATCAAAGTAAAAGTCAAAAATGTATTTTGCACTCATGATTTATCTGGAATTATTGAATTATATCCTAAAAACTCTTTACAATGGTAAACAATGGCTTTTACTTCCTTGGTCATCATTTGCAGACAACAGTGTAGCCAAATCACCAAAAAAATGGTCCCAAAATAAGAGGGCAAAATTAGCCGTATTCAAAGAAATCCCAATTATTAAACAGCTAAAATTTAACTTTTATTACAAATCTTTAAACATATAAAATATTAATTTCTGAACAGTATTGAAAAGACAAACCATTTCCATAGGTATATCAATAATCACATATATGATGAAGTTTGTATGTTAGCCAGTAGGGTGAACCAAACAATAATAACTCAATAAGCTACCATAGATAGTATACTCACGTGACCAACTTAGATCTGAATCACTATTAGTCCATCATCAGCTCAGAACAGTTTTAACAAAAAAAGGGGAAATAGTCTTATAGATGATACTGGAATGGATTGATATATCCTGACAATCCCTATTACCCCCTGCCTAACTGGCAGAGCACCTGTCCCTAAAGGGACAACCTCACCCTACGTTAGCTAACCCCTGATACAAAATATCATGAGATATAGGAAAACAGTAAATCACTGTATAGGTCCAAAAAACAGAACCCGACAGGTTTCCCACTATATAATATGGTTCTTCAGGGGAAAAAAGGTATGGGACCGATGTCTATATGCAGTAAATTAAAGAAAATAACTAATGCCTAATATAAACTGGTAAAGGTGTCACCAAAATTGATGATCACATAGATATAGCTATGGACCCATATAGATGTAAAAGTGGGCTCACTTTCCACCTGAAGAACCGTATCATATACGGGGAAATGCATTGGGTTCTGTTTTTTGGACCTATGTAGTGATTTACTTTTTTTTCCTATTTTCATGATGTTGACGGGGTTAGCCCCCCTGGGTGGGGTCATCCCTTTAGGGACGGCTGCTCTGCCAGTAAGACATGGTGTCCGGGACTTTTAGGATATATCAATATTATATCATCTATAAGACAAATTTCCCTTTTTTTTTTAAAGGGGATAAATCTTTTTGACTACCAAGGACAATAGAGATTCAGATGGGCGTGGTTTGAGCGATGTAGAGCGGGAAGTGTGGTGCGAGCTCCTGCTAGCTTTCCTGTTTTCCCCCGGCACAGACTGCATTTTTTCCTGGACGAGGGAAAAGGAAAGGTGGAATTTTTCTGGAGCTGGCACGGCCTTGTGGTCAAAAACAGCCATGACAAGGCGGGAAAGGGATCAACAAGGCAAAGGAGGAGCTGCCCCCAGCATGGGGGCAGACATGGCAATCATGAACAAGCGGGAAGGGGACAAGCTGGACGCTTTGCACACTCACCCAGTCCCCCACAAAGACCCAAGGAGCTACAGCGCCCAAACACCAGGTACTCTGCCCAGCACCCACTAAAAGAAATGGTTGCCACCCTCAAGAGTAGGCAGATAGAAAGGGACAAGCAGTGAGGCCAGCAGGGCAAAATCACACCATGTGCGGCAGCACGGACCGGGAAAGGAAAAGCCCTACATGCGGACCTGTATTCTGCCATCCCCCTGTTAATACCACCTGAAACTTTAAACTTCACATTTGAAAAATTAAAGAGGACATGTCTCTGTGAGGAAAGATATGCGCAAATTTACTAAAAGTGCGGGCAGTGGGAAAAGGGATAGTGCTTTAAGAGCAGTTCCCCCTCTTGTAAAGGACCTTTGCTGCTGCTAAAAATCTATTTCTACCTTATCCCAACGGATGCCCTTGAAAATAGGTCTCGCAGGAACAATTGCACGGGTAGGAGCCCGGGGAAAAAGCGGAGGGTCGAGACCCAGTATTATTCTTGGAAAAGCCTTCTATTCAATTTTTGGAAAAGAAACACCCCCCTACTTTTTTGTATTGGGGGGCCCACCTCGGCCTGCTGCGCTCCTCCCCCAGGAGGCCCCACCCCGGCCACTTACTTAAGCATTACACTAAGGGACAGGACGCTATCCTGAGACACCCCCGGGAAAAGTCGATTGCTATTGATGGTCACCGTTTTTTTATTCCCCAGACTTTTCTGCAGAGTCAAAAGTGCCGTGCCCAATTTTTAAGACTTTAAAAACGTCGCTTAGGAGCCTGTCTTTGTTTTACCAATTTTTTACCCAGCCAGTTTAAGGGGTTTTCTGCTTTAACCACACTTTTTTGACACCCCCAAATGCCTCATTTGGCTGGATTTGAATAGCGGGCCCCTGAGCGCGGACAAAGCGCCGGATGAACACTAAACCCTGTGACAGTTCTTTGACTAGCGCTTTATGTTTGAAAGTTTTCATGTTTTTTTTCCTTTAGCAAATACTAACTATAAGACTGATGGTCTGTTGATATGTTATCATAATGCTAGCGGGAGTAAGGAATTACTAGCAAAGTGTTTTGAGCTATATCTCACTTAGCTTGAGTGATGTCAAGAGTTTTGGGGAACCCCCGTTCTTTGGGCAGGAAGGGGAAAATTTAGTTAAATTTTTGTTATTTTCTACAAGGGTTGGGTTTAAAGGGGGTAGTTAATGGGTGGGATTTTTTGAGAGCAGGACCTATTCTTATGAAATTAAAATAAAGGGCCTTGTAAAATTTTACCCAGCGGTTGGATATATTCCCCTTTGTTATTATGGGTCTTTTAAAAAAAACTTTGGGGATGGAACAAAAGAGGGTTGGGGACTCCAGAAAGCGATTGCTGTTAACCCTGTTTGCAGAAGGGTTCACCCGGCAATAGTCTGTCGGGCCGAGCCCCACCTGAAAAAAAGACAAATCCACTGGTGAAAAGAGCAGGGGTAGGGGCAGCTACCACTCGGTGAACACCCCGCTTCAAAGGGGGGTAAGTGTAAAAAATTCAAGACCAATTCCGTTTACATGTATTGTTTTCAAAAACTGATCCAGATGTGATATGTTTATCTCTTTTCAAACTCACTTAACCCCTTTATTTAGTAGCTATATATAACCCTCCTCCTATCAAGGAAAATTTTCCTTAAAAAAAAATACAAACTCTGTTGGAAATCACCCCCAGGAGCCCCAGTGTTAATCGGGGGTGTTTTTAATAAATATTTGCATCCATACGGGGAAAGTTTCATGGGGAGTTTTGACCCCCAACCCCAGCTACTTCCCTTGCAAAACTTTTGATGGGGGGGTCTATGTATATTTGGAGACAAGACAACCTACGAAAAAAGCAATACTCGTGTTATTCAGCCACCATCATTCACTCTCAAAAATAACCCCCTCGCTGGGGGCCTGGGGACTCAATGTCCCCATATGTCAAATCAGTTGAATATTCAACTCCGATTTGATCACTCCCCCTTAAAAGTGTGCTTGGACTGTGGCCTGGGCGGCCCGGGGGGTCAGGCAGGGATGGTGCCAAAACCCCCTTCTGGGTGCAATGATAGGGGGCTCGACAGTAGCAAAATTAAGGAGTTTTTTGCTAATAACGAGGGAATTGCTTCAGTGGCATGTGTTTGGGATACGAAAAATTTTTGTAAGAGGATTTATATTAAAAGATTAGTAAAAAAAAACTTAACCGGAGCTTCACCCAGTTGTTGCAGGTTAGGGTCGAAGGAAGAACAAAATTTTTTTGGGACCCTTCTGGAATAATGGGCAAACTGGGAGGAGGCCCCAAAAAACTTGAAGACGTTGTTAAAGTCAGGGGATAAAAAGTTTTTTTTTCAGCACGCTATTTTGATAAAAGGGGAAAGCGCAGGCATTTCTACTAAATTGTAAAATCCCAGAAAGCATCCAGTCATATTGCGAACTTAAAACGGCAATGGCCTGTTTCTGACAACAGATATCCTAAATGTTTCTGCTACAGTTTTATAAATTTTTTTAAATACCTCTGGGATGGAGGGTCGGGTGGGTGCATTAAAGTTATTTTTCGAACATTCCCCTTCCGTCTCTATCAGGGAAATAGTAATGCTCTAGAACAGCCAATTATTGTGAAGAACTAGGGGTTGCTTTTGCAAGACCCCAAATGAAAAAACCCCCAGGAATAGACGGTTTTCCAGCTGAATTTTTTAAGCCCAAAGGAAACCTTGTTACCGCGTTTATTAAGGTTTTCCAGGCGGCATCCAGGATGGCATTGCCGTTTTCAATGGGGGAAGCATTATTGTACTGAACTTAAACCAGATAAGGGTGCTTTGTCCAGGTCCCATCGCCCCCCTCTCCTCTTCCCAACTGATGTTAAGATTTTGTTTAAAAATATTAGCTAATAGGTTAACAAAGTCATAAAAAGTGTGGTTTATGAAGACCAGTCGGGCTTTTTGCCCAATAGTCAACTGCCATTAACAAAGAAGACTGTTTCTCAATTTTTCAAATGGACAGGCAGACGGGGGGGAGGGGGGGTTCCTTTATTGGGCGCTGCCAAAACTTTGACAGCGGGAAGGGAGTATTTTGGGGGTGTCATAGGGGAAATGGGGTTTGTCCAACTTTTTTACGGGGATTAAAACTTTTTTAGCAGAACCACGGGGTAGAGTAGCACTAATGGGTTGATGTCAAGGCATTTTCCCTTTCCCCGAGGGGCCAACGGGTCCCCCTTATTCTTCCCTTCTGTTCCCCCTTTGCCAAAGAGCCCCACTTTTTCACAAAAGCAAGGGGCATTACAGGGTTCAAAAGGGGCTATGAGGAGAGAATTTTTTCTCTAGGGAGACTGCTTCTTTATGTGGGGATGTAACTTCTTCTCTGGGAAACCCAAACATGTCCTACATAGAGGAGTTTTGGGTTGGGGGTTTAAGAAATTTTAAATTTGGGGCAATCTCCCCTTATTGCCCTTTTGGATCCTCCCCGAAGGAAGTAAGGGCAGGAATCTCGCCAATTGTAACACATTAAATAATCACTTCCTGCCCGCAAATTATATTGCCCCCAATGTGCCCCCTACTTAGCAGATTGATAATAAGATAAATCCTGGTGTAAGCTGCCTTTTCAGTTATGGGTAGAGGAAATCTAATTAAAATGATTGTATGCCCCGATTTCTACTTATACATAACTACCAATTTGGGTCCCCTTTTAAATATCTTTAAAAAAAAATACACCGACTCTTCAGAGAGTTACTTTTTGGAAAAAGGGCTGCCAGGGTTGGGTTTAAATTATTTTCAAAGAAAAAGGATAGAGGAGGACTTGCTATCCCCAAAACCCTTTGGCCCTTTATAGTACAATGGCAGCATTTTGCAGGGGGGGGTTTGGGGGAAGGGGGGGTCCAGTAGGGAAGTTGCTCAATAGAAACTCATGGCCGCATTTTTAGTTGTATTCGGGTGCTGAGAAATGGAACGAAATCTTTTAGATCTTCCTACCCCAAATTAATGTAAAAAGGTGGGGGAAAAGGGCAAGGGTCTTTTGGGGGGTACCTCATTTTCCAAAATACCCCGCTTTGGTTCAATCGCAACTTCCAGAATTTGCAAATTGACTGCTTTAAGAGATGAAAAACAGTTGGGATTTTTCTTGTTATCCCCAAATTTTAATGGTTCAGAAATTTTAGTTTTACTCGCTCAGGAAAAAAATTTGACCCACCGCCCAAGTCTTTTACCAAAATTTGCGTTGGGCCCGCGGGGTTCAGATCAAAAGGGTACAAGGACTGTCCATTTAAATGCTCCCTTTAAAAAATTTAGTTTTTGGGGCTCAGTCCCCAAGGGTTTTTTTTCGAAAGCATATACTTTTCTTGGCGGGGATAATTTATAATCAACAGCTTCCCATTAAAGTGAAATGGGAACGACTTGGCCCCATTGGGAGAACAATGGGGTAGTGTTTTGAGCCCTTTCAGATTGGTTCATTAAGTGAGGCAAAAAAATATTCACGCTTATTTTGTTCATAGCTTATAAAACTCCTTTCCAGCTATTCAAAGGGGTATTAGGGTTTCAAACTCCGTTGCCCACGAGGAAAGGGAAAAGGGCCCGCTTCATATGATTGGGGGGTGCGGGGGAATTGGGGAACTTCTGGAAAGAGGGTTTCCAATTTAAATTTCAAAGTCAAAAAATTTAAATCCCTCAGATCCACTGCACTGTGACTTGCTATTTTTAAACATATAGTATTTTGATGTGGAACAAAGAATTAGCATTTCCCGAATGTTAATTGGGCCAGAAAATTAATTGCCCTTTAATTGATTCAGTCTTCTCCCCCAACCAAAACCCAATAGTAAACAAATTAAATAATGTCATCAAATTGGAGAGGGCGTATACTTAAAAAAAAATGCTCTGAGAAAAAATTTTTAAAGGTAATGGGGGCCCTTGGCTTAATTCCCCAGGTTTGCCCTTTTGTTTCCCTTTCTGACATAATTTGGATTGGGCAAAGGGAACGGAGCATTGTCTATTCCTATTATGTTAGTTGAACAAAAGGGTAGAACCCTCTTGGCAAAGTAAAATTCTATCCTTTTTAAAATTTTTAAAAAAAAATCATGGGTACTGCTTTTGGTTTGGTGGGGATGTTTTGGGGGGGGTTTTGGTTTATTTAGGTTTTATGCTAATCACGAAGCAGGTATCAAGAATGTGGTACGGGCATATTCAAATTTTTCTTTGTGTTTTTTTTCTAAAAAAAGCAAAATGATTGTAAATTTTATTATCCCGATGTAAAAAAAAATGGTAAAGGACGGGCCCCTTCTGTATCTGCACAAATTGTTTAAAAAAATTATCTGATTAAAAAAAAAAAAAAAAAGTGATTCAAACTAAGTTGGCACGGTGAGTTACTTCTATGGTAGCTTATTGAGTTTTTTTTGTTTTTTCACCCTACGGCTAAAATACAAAAATTCATCATTATTGATTATTGATTACCTATTAAACTTTTCAATTGTTTGAAATTATATTCTTATGTTTAAGGTTGTAAAAAAAGTAAATTTAAGCTGTTTAATAACTGGGGTAGCATTTTACCAGCCCCAAAAATGGTGTTCTTTGGTTTCACTAACCCTTCAAACATGCAGAACATATACACATATCATAAACTTTACTGTTAGCTTTGTACACCCAGGAGAAAATATCAGTAAATTTTTAATGTTTTTGGGAAACAACCAAAATAGGTATGTCCCTAGGGGGAAAAAAATTGGCTCCAAAAGGGTTTTTTTCCCTTTCTGAACAAGGCCAAAATTTGGGGACAGAGCCAGGGTTTTCCAATGATCCCATGGTAATTTTAGTGGTCTTTTAACCCCCCCGTGTACCTAAGCCACTTCTCACCGTCTGTTTCAGGTGTTCTAGCTAAGAAAAGTGAACCCATTGGATACTGTTTTAGGACCCATTAGAAGATATTTACCACTTGTATTATGGGGAAATAACAGAATTAGATCAAGGAAGGACAGACTAACATTGGAAGGCTTGCGTTTTTGTTTTGTTATTATTCTTTTACGTTACTGTCCCTATAAGCACAACACAAATCAGTTTAATAACTTATTATCATGGTTGTCATATGGAACAGATGTCCAGATTTAAAAAACGATATTTTTCTTCCCCCGTAACACAAATAAAATGCACCAAATTTTTTTAATTAAGTTTACAGGGTTTTTGTTTTGTGAACCATTTGAAAAGCATACAACTGACTGTTGGAATACATTTGGTTTCTGAAAATGTAGTCTTCTGAAATGATCATTGTGATTATGACTTGAGCCGTTATTATCGACAAATATATCTTGACCCAGTTAGTGTACACATTTGGCATGGCAAGCTTATTGAGAGAATGAAAGAATATTTTGTTACAAAGATTCACAGATTGACAACATTTAAATTGAAGAAAAAGGAATCCGGTATTTGCTTCATTAATCCACTCCTCTTCTTTGTTTTTGTTTCTATTGTGTCATATTGCAAGAAACTGAGAAATATAAAGATTATACTTTTTTATGGGTCCTAGAAGAGCATCCCATTCTCTTCTTGTACACAAGTCTCAAATTAAACCTTTCTGTGGCTGTAAGGCAATAGCAGCAGTAGCTCTCTGCCATTGTTCTTTCCGCCAAAGAAGACCAAACATGCTAGACCCACCACTCTGCTTTCTGTCAACCAAAGTTTGAAAAGTCAGGGAAAAAATTTTGACCACACAAAATGCCTACAAGTTGGTTTCAGGAACTGTAGAAAGTCCTGCTGAGTGACAAACATTGTGGGCTTTTTTTCTTCTAATTGCCTTAATCATTGGCCTACAATAGCTCTTGGTATGCATATCAGTTACCCAGATGGTATTATTATTATTATTTATTTTATAGCGCCATTAATTCCATGGCGCTGTACATTCAGGGGGTTACATACATAACATAAGTCAAACATTTACAGTAGTGACAATCTCTGACTAACAATAGGTACAGAGGGAGAGAGGGCCCTGCCCGCGAAGGCTTACAATCTACAAGGAAGGTAGAATGCAATCTCTCTGGTGCCACCTGTTGGAGGTAGCTATTTCCTAGGTCAGTATCTGACTCTTTAATGACTCAGTTGTTCTGTTGGATGCCCTAGAACGGGGGTGTTACATGCCACATCAGCTATAGTCAGCTATAGTTGCCCTCAAAAGGCCTTTTGTAACTGAAAGATTGTATAAATGTAGCCACTCCTTAACATGTTGTTAAATAATCTGAGACACCATGTGCACCAAATAGAAGTGTCCCATCAGGCTTTCTATGGTGTATGTACAGTAATATACAAAATAATAGCAGTCTAACATCAGTAAAGTGTTTAATTACTGATCTTGTCTGAAAACATAATACAACATGGTCTAAAATGTATAAGTAGCTGTAGCTGATAAGTGGGAAACCAACAGAATCAACAGTCATGACATGCACGCTCCTAGTTTGGTATAACTGACTCATTTAATGGTTGTAGCCCATTCTCAGAGAGTACAATAAGTCATTTCAGACATTGTACCAAAGGAGAAAGAAATTTTATCATGAAGTTTATTGGAGAGGGCAAAACATATCAAGAATGCAGAAAAAATTTGCTGCTCAGTTAAAATGATCACCAATGCTTTAAAATGCCATGCAGAACCAGAAACATGTGTTAGGAAAAGGAATACTACCATCCGACTAGATCATAGAACAACAAGAATAGCAAAGAAGGCTCCACTGATGAACTCCAGGGAGATCAAAGAAGATCTTCTGTTATCTGTGAGTACTGCAACAATCAGAAGGCGCCGACGTGAAGCCAAACTATTTGCTGGAAACTCTCGTAGAGTACCATAGCTGAAAAAATATGTCTTGAAAAGGTTACAATTTGTCATAGGACACATTGACTAAAGAGAAGTGGTGTAACTTTCTATGGACAGATGAGAGCAAGATTGTTCCTATTGGGTCTAAAGGCCACAGCCAGTTTGTCAGACGACCCATAAACACTGAATTCAAGCCACAGTAAACTGTGAAGACTGTAAAACATGGTGCAAGCATAATGGTTAGGGTATGTTTCTAATACTCTGGAGTTGGGCCCAATTATCCCATACCAGGCACTATGGACCAGTTTGAATATATAAAAATAATGGAAGAAGTCATGTTCCCTTATGTTGAACAAGACATGGCCTTGAAATGGGTGTTTCAACAGGACAATGACACCAAACACACCAGCAAGCAGGCAACATCCTGGTTCCATACCAACAAGACTGATGCAATAAAGTAGCCAGCCACATCCCCAGACCTCAATGTGATTGAGACTTTGTGGACTGACATTTAAAAATATGTTTTATTATGCAAAACCTAAAAATACAAATGATCTGTGGAATGTAATACAGTCTGCTTGGGCCGGAATATCTGTTTTCAGGTATCAGACATCAGTTGACTTCATGCCACTAAGATGTAAAGCAGTTCTGAGAAATAAAGGTTACACAAGTAAATATTAATTCAGGGATTTGCAGAAAAGCTAAATCTGGGAACAAATTTCAGTTTATTCTGTAAATATTCAAGCTGGATAAGGAAAATTCACACACTACTATTATTTTGAACAGCCTATTACATTTTCTTAATTTACAGTTTATAATTTGATATGTTGATCTTGTTTGCATTTGGATCTGAATGTGCCATCCTCCCAGTGCCTTTGTGTATATGGAAATAAATTCTATTGTGAGGATTGAGCATTTTCTCATTTGTTTGAAACACACTGCTATTATTTTTGCACATCACTGTATATTTTTCCATTGGTTGCTTACAAACTAGTTCCATCAGAGATGCTATGTTGCATCATATGGTCATCATCCGAACCTCCCATGCCCGTCTCCAAGATTTCACACGTGCGGCACCAGTTCTCTGGAATATGCTACCACGGGCGATCAGGCACCTTCACAACCCTCATGGTTTTAAGAGGGCCCTGAGAACACATCTTCTCAGTCTGGCCTACCAAGATCTCTAACTGCTATCACACACATCTGTCACTCCCTACACTAGGGCACTCACAGGCACTTATCTGTATATAAATGTACTGTCAGGGTGGCAGATTCATCCATTTTTCATGTAAACCACCCCCTATTTATGAAACATGGCTGGACCACTGTAAACTTGGCACTTCTCACCGTTTGTCTCACTCACACACCCTAATAGATTGTAAGCTCTCGTGAACACCTTGTGTCTGATCTGTAAGTACTTTTAATGTGTAATGTCCGTACGTTTACCCTCGAATTTGTAAAGTGCTGCAGAATGTGTTGGCGCTATATAAATAAAGATTATTATTATTATTATAATATGGTCAGTAATATTCCAAGATGTCCTTTAAATTTGCATTATAGCCAGCCCCTTCTACCTTTGTATCACCAAGCTTCCTACCCTAGAGGGTGGCTACGGTGCCTGGATAGGGCTGTCAGAGCTGTGTCACTGTCCATGAGTTGCTAAACAGAGTGATGTAGATTTGCGCACTGAAGCTCTAAATGCAAGATGGTTCCTGCTCCTTCAACTGGTGCTGGTGCCTCTGTCAAGCACCGGAGCTGTCTCCAGGGAAAGTGGAGAGCTGGTCCTTCTGCAGTTGGACCTTGTGCATCCCTGCTTCCTATACCTAAACTCTCTTGGGTCACATATAAAAACATGGTGGTTGGATTTGACCAGCTACCCTTGAATTCGATACATGTGCCCTAGAAAATAAACTTATAGACTCTTACCATGGGCAGTTTATTGTGCAACTTATTTGTATTTTATTGACTATTTCATGAGAATCACATTAGAAAGCATTTACAGGTAATAGCAGAACATTATCTTACAGTGAGCTTATAGATTCACAAAGTAAAGTATAGTATGTATTGTAATCTGTAGCTGTATATTTTGCTGAATACATTACCTAAACAGTCTACAGTAACCTGTGGAAAGTGTAGGTGTTAATGTAGTTCTTAATGTCAATTTGTACAAGGTTTTTAGTGATGTTGGGTATGTATGTCCATCTCTGCTATGAAATTAGCTTTAATAACTACTTGGAGATTGAGGACTGGATTAATGATTCCTTGATCAAAGTATGAATAGAAAAAGTACAGACATAAAAACAAATGAAAGAAGTATTTGGGTGACTTTACCTTTCAAGACTGTGTTCACTCTTGCTATTTTTTTGCCATTATTTTGCTTCAATTTATGTAGCATTTTTAGCAATTCCACTGCATTGACAAACATCTCTTCTCTGGTGTTCATTTTGATTCAGTGCTCACTGTTCAGGTAAGGCCACATGTAATAGTGCAATTTTTGCAAGTTATTGGCAAAACCACTCTATAGAACCACAACAAATTTTTTATGTTCATTTGTCATTTTTCTGGAGTTTTTGTTGCAGTTTTTTTGTTTTTCATTCAAAAAGATGCAGTTTTATCAAGATTGTGCTAACGACAAGGACAAAGATGGAACAAACACCCCCACTTAAATGATTCAGGTATATATATATTGTTACGTGGCAACGCAGTTGACTCCTGCTAAGGTCGTTTCTTAGTGCTGGCAGGGTGATTAGAAATGGGTGTGCTATGCTCACTAATAAGTATAACTATATGGCGAAATAGAGCACCCTCTCTCCATCAACATAGCGCAGCTCACAGTATAGCTCTTTAACATTCCTATCCTCAGGATAGGCTCTTCCTGCATAGTTTGCTGTTAATATGGAATGGAAGCAGGCACAGGCTAGTAACTGGTCAGACTCCATATTTGACCCTTCCCGCAACTACATAGACTAACTGCAGCACATGGGCGGTGCTTCAACTGCATTAAGTTTGCGAGGAACCTTTTGTGATAAAGACGGATGTGGGCAAACATGCATGTGATTGACATCTTTCCTTACAATCAGCGCTGTGGAATAGGGTTTCTGTTGTGGTGGGGTTACCTCGAGGTGTGCCAGCACAGCTTGCTCTCAGTGACGTAGCTACAGGAATTGCAGCAGTCGCTATGGAGGCCCATAGGCTCCCCTCACCATACGATGTATCACTGGGTCATATAGATTCAACGATACAGCATCCATAGCCGCCGCCTGCACGGTGGAGGCAGCGGCTGAGGTAAAGCGGCCGGTATACAATGATACTGGCTGCTTAACCCACTGTAGGCAGCGCCACGATGCAATTACATAATCGCGCCGCTGCCTGTACTAGGTCCTAAACCTATGCCTAAGCTTTGGTTCTAAAAGACACCAGAACTGCCGTCCCGGAGCGGGTGGCATGATGATGTCATGCTGCCTGCTCCAGAAGACATGTGTTCGGTGGGGGAACAGCCTAGAGAGTATTATTTTTATTTATTTCTTAATGGGGGGGGGGCAAATACCTTTCATAACTGGCCCTATATACCTGCCTACCTGCTATAACTGGCCCTATAGACTATCCTACCTGCTATAACTGCCCCTACATACCACCCTACCTGCTATAAATGGCCCTATATACCTGCCTAACTGCTGAAACTGGCCCTGTATACCACACTACCTGCTATAACTGGCCGTGTATACCTGCCTACCTGCTGTAACTGGCCCTATATACCTGCCTACCTGCCCTAACTGGGCCTATATACCAGCCATAACTGGACCTATATACCTGCCTAACTACTAGAAGGGGCCTATCTACCTGCCTACCTACTAGAAGGGGCCCTATCTACCTGTCTACCTACCAGAAGGAGTCCTATCTAACTGCCTACCAACTAGAAGGAGCCCTAACTACCTGCTTACCTATCATAAGGGGCGCTATCTACCTACCTATTAAAGGGGGCATCTACCTACTAGAGAGGACTCTATCTACTTACCTTCTTACTAGAAAGGGCCCTATTCTGAAGGGGGACTTTACCTACTTAATAGGAAGAGTCTGCCTACTTATCTAATTTTTAAGATCTAACATACCTAAAAGAAGCGTCTTCCTATCCGCCTATCCAATTTGTCATGGCTGTTTATTATATGGAGTGTACCTACCTACTGGTGGCACAAATGGGGGGCCTAATAATCTAATGGGAGCACTTTCACTGTTTGGAGTCTAACATGTTTGTGTGGTAAATTCTGCAGGGATTCATGGCTGGGAGAAGTCATCATGGCGGTCTGGACCGGATGGAGACGGAAAAGTAAAAAGAGGACAACTCATCAGATAAGATATCACCTGTGAGTCACTAAATGTAACTGCCTTGTAATTACTTAGATGGCTGCAGAGCCTGTGTACAACTGATATCTACCCCTATATGGTCACTGTATGTTGGTAATAGTGGTCTTAGTGTAATGGTTTATATTCAGTAACAGTACAATGGTATTATTTATACCATTTATGGTGATATGTGGTCAGGATAAGGTGATATTATTTGGTCCTTGTATATTGTTGTTATTGGTAATATTGGTCTAGGTATACTGGTTTGGCAGTAATATCGTGATGCTAACAGTCAATATATAGTGGTGATAATGTGGCCCTTGTACTGACCCCCCCATACCCAATGCAGATAACATGTCAAAGTGTTCAAGATAAAATCCAATGAAAACTAAACCCATAAAACAGAATGCATAATTGCATTTTTTCCTGTTCACCCCATAACATTTTTTTTGAGGAGGAGGGGAAGGGGGGAACAGATGCTTTGGCTAAATAACTTGATTTTTTGGCCCCATTTGAAATGAACTTTATTCTATTGGATTACTTTTAATAGATAAAATTTTCTGCGGCACGCTACACCGCAGACATCCACCACGCCGAGTAGGGAACATGTTGTTGACAAGTATTGGTCCACAAACTATGTCTTGGAGTAGGGGGGCCCAAACCTGAAGTTTTGCACACGGGCCCATGAGTCTTTAGCTGCGCCCCTGCTTGCTCTACATATTGTTTGCCTTTCTATAGTGGAGGATAGGAGGCAGTTACTGGTACAGCAGAATGGGAGTAACAGTGCTGGGGTAAAAAAAGAATTAACACTGTGCAGAACCCTTTCCATTCATCCTTAGTGCCCCTTTTCCTGTAAGCCTTCTCATACAAAAGGATAGAAAACTGAAGCCTGCACTATGCTAGTGCTACCTATGACCCTTATATTCTCAGGGCCCTGGGAATTTCTTTGGATTTTGTAAGTTAAATTAAAAAGCAATAAAAAATATTGTTTGCCATATTCCAGATGTAACACCCACACCCTGGACAGATCTTTTAAACTGCGTCAACGACACCACCTTTTGGATCTAGGATCTAGCTTTACTTCTGCATTTACAGTAAAAAGTTGCAGTTTATCACACATTAACATGAGCAGAACAGGAATATATACAGTATATGGAATGACACCAGCAATCATTAGATTGATTACCCAGAATACTAAAAATTAAAAAATACCCCAAAAAGGTAAAGTAATTCAAATATTTGCTTCTTTAACTCCTTAACGACCACCCACCGTCTTTTGGCTGCGGGCATTTCAGGTAGCTCGTCTGCGTCGCTGCAGACATCAGAGTTTGCGGCGCCCGGCGCCGCAGCAGTACTTGTGACGGGTGCTACTACACAGCCCTGTTCCCAGCGCAGCTCCTGCAAGCGCCTTGGAACGGGGGAAACCTCCACTTTCCGGTGCTTTAACCCTTTGATTGCTGCAGTTCATCACCACACCGCAATCAAAGGGTTTCCCTGCTCTGTCGGGTGATCGGAACGCCCGGTGACCCAAAAATGCCCAGGGTACGGCTGCACAGTCAGCCCTGGAGACCTAGAGTTGCCCCAGGGCTGTCTGTGTAAGAAGCCCTGCGGCCCAAGCTTAACCTAATAATAACTTGTATAATTAATCTAACAAATTATTAAGTGTTAAATGTGAATGGTGTAAAAAAAGTTTTAAGTTTTAAATACATCCGGATTTCCCATTGGTAGCCATTCTAAGCTACTTGTTCCTTATTTTAGGCCGAGTTGGTGATGTATTTTCGGACGTAAATACATCCGAAAATACATCCAGAACTAAGCCCTGGGAACATAGAAATCCTGCATGGACCACAGGTCCCAGCAAGACCTGTGCTGTGCTGCCTTTTCTTGTATATACTGAATTGCATTAAAGTTGCAAGCAGCCCAAATACATCTTAAATTGTTGTTATGCAAAATGTTTAAGAAAACATCTGGACAACATCAGCAGTGGCTTATTTGATGTTAAATTAGTGTACTTTTCACAGACTTTGGAATACATTTTATAGTGGACAATTTTTTCGTAGGAGATAATATATACTGTATCTTGGCATTAATGTTATTGGATACAATTTACTAATACATTGATTTCATTGTTAGAGCACTTGGATATGTCTGTTTATTAAGTACTTAATTTAAATGCCAAATCCATTTTATTCTTCTTACTGTGGGGAATGTAATTCGTCCAGAAATACATTGCAAATACGCGTCACAAAGTGTGGCACGGATTTCGCCTCAGAAATACATTGCGACATGACACAAATTGTCACACTATTTCTTTTAACATTATGGAATTTAAGTTTGGCAGTTTTTCTGTTATTTTTTAGTTATTGCCTAAAATTTAAATTTTTGTTTTTCGATTGGTTTTGTCTACCCTGCAGTCCAAAGGGAGTTCCGTGCACCATACCTTGCATCTCAGGCAGCGCTTCATACAACAAACGGTGAACTGTTTTGCTTTCTAAATATTTTTACTACTAATTTTTTAAAGCTTTCACCTACCTATGTGATTCACTAGTTTCTTGTGACATTGGGTGACATGTAGGATGGAAGGCGCGTCAAAGTGAATAGTCGAGTCTCATTTTCAGTGTATAATGCGCTTGATGTATGAAAGTGGTTTTTGTGCGTTCATAAATGGTGTGTAAAGTTCGCCGCGCCTATGTGTTGGGCGCATTACGGAACTTAGGCGCATAAGTAATGCACCTAACAAGTATTAAGGCTATAGATAAGCTGGAAATAAGAGAATTCATTAGAATAGCATGTCAGTGAATAGAAACTATAGAACTGATCCTGGTTGGAGGACCACAGGTCTCAGCAACATCTGTGCTGTGCTGGCTCTTGCTGTATGTAGAATAAAGGGTGAGAGCAGCAAAAATACATTTCAAATTTAATGTAGTAAAAATTTAAAATATAAACATCTGAACAACATAATCATTGGGTTATTTAATGTAAAATTAGTTTAAGATTCTATGAATTTTAAATACATTTTATAGGAGATATTTCTATATTTTGGGGACATTATATATTTTTATATGATCACATTTTTAATTAAATTTAAATCATTACATTTTATACATTTTGATAATTATAATAAATTACTTTTTATTAATGTACTGGAGTAAGTTGAGAAATAAGGGACATTTTTGCCCTTTACAGCAAATCTAGCTCCACTTCGACTCCTCAGGCTCAGGCAGACCACACTGAAATAGGTCTGCCTGTCGGAGCAGTAATGCGCCTAGTTTTGCCGAACCACATTCATATATGTGTCTAATATTACGAGTGTGGTGCGACGCCTCCATAACGCCCATAGAACACCCCTTCATGTTAGGCAGATTAGAAAGTGTTGAGTCTTACGAATAATGCACCGAACACATACGTTAGGCGGATTAGACATCATAGTCAGCTCAGTTAGGTGCATTGTACACCAGAAAAAGGGTGAAAAACCCTTTCATACATGTCGCCCATCGTGCTTTAAGTTGGTAATACAGTCTGGTCCATACAATCCTTGTTTATTTGGGAAAAACATCAAAATGTCGCTAACATTTTGTAATATTTGTCATTTTCACAGCTAAAAAATGTCTGCATGTAAGGCAGATAGTTATACCACACAAAATAGTTTATAACTAGAATCTACCATAAGTCTATTATACGTTGGCATCATTTTTTTTAAATTTATTTTAATTTTTTTGCAACATTAATAGACAAATTTAGTAGAAATTTTTCACATTTTCAAGAAAATTTAAAAAACAGATTTTTTTAGGAACCAATCCAGTTCTGACTCAGCTTCGAGGAGCCTGTATGTTAGATACCCCATAAAGGACTCCATCTAAAAAACTGCACCCCTTAAAGAATTCAAAACAGCATTTACACAGTTTGTTAACCTTTTAGGTGTTTCACAGGTTTTAAAGCAAAGTGGAGGTGAAATTCCAAAATTTCACTTCGTTGCAGATTTTGAATTATAATCCATTATTTACTGGAACACAAGAGATGTTAACAGAGAACTGCAACTCAAAATCTATTCTCCAGATTCTGCAATTCTTAGAGATATCCTATATCTGACCCTAGTGCGTTATTTGAATCAACCACAAGCCTCAGAATAGGAGGAGCACCTATTGGACTTTGGGGTCTTATTTTCATTAGGATATTTTTTAGGCACCATTACAGGTTTGTGGGAACCATAATGTGCTAAAATGTAATAAACACCTCTATAAAGACCCCATTTTGGAAACTATATCCCTTAATGAATATATTTAGGGGTGTAGTACGTATATTGACCCCACAAGTATTTCACAGATTTTTTTCAGCAGTAGGCTGCAGTTCTAGCTGTAAATGTTTCATTTTCACACAGAATCCTAGAAAAAAGCATTGCAAAACTTGTTACATAGTTTCTTCCAAGTTCAGCAATACCCTATATGTGGGTGTAAATTGCTGTTTTGGCAAATGGTAGGTTGTATAAGGGAGGGAGCGATATTTCACTTTTGTACGCAGAATTTGGTGGGTGCCATGTTACATTTGCAAAAGTCCCAAAGTACTAGTAAGGTGAAATCTTGTAGAAGTTTCCCCCATGCCCTCAGGGAATTCATCTAAAGGTGCATTGCACATTTTGGGCCAACAGGTTTTTTTTTAGCATTGGGACGTGAATATGAAAGAAAAAAAACAGCGATTCCGCCATTGTTCTTTGGATTTCATTTTTACAATGTTCACTTTGTGGGATAAAAGACTTAATAACTTTATTGTGCGGATCGGTACAACTATAATGATATTAATTTGATATAGTTTTTTTTATGTTTTATTACTTTTACACAATTGAAATGCATTTATAAAAATTTAATTTCTATGTTGTCATTTTCTGACAGCCATAACTTTTTTTTATTTTTTTTGTATATGGAGATGAATAAGTGCTTGTTTTTTGCAGGATTAGTTGACGTCTTCATTGGTACCATTATGGGGTTCATATGAAACCTTGATTGCTGTTTATTAAGGTTTTTGGGAGGCAGGATGAGCAAAATACAGCAATCCAGGCCCTTTTTTAATTTTATTTATTACAGCGGTCACTGTGCAGTATAAATGACTTGTTAACTTTACTCAGCAGATCAATATGATTAAAGCGATATCAAATTTAAATTTATTTTTCACTGCTTTTGCACAGTAACAAAACTTGTATTAAAAAAAACATAAAAACATAGGTTTGAGAGCCTTTTTTTCACTTTGCTGGCTACAGAGCTGTATAGGGGCTTGTTTTTTGTGGGAAGAGTTGACATTTTTATTGGTATCATTTTGCGAAACACATTACTTCATCAGCTTTAAATCTGTTTTTGGAAGGCATGATAAAGAAAATACAGCAATTCAGGTACTGATTTTTAATTTTTTGTTTACAGTGCTCAAAGTACAGTATTCACGACATATTTGTTTTACTCTGTGGGGCAACACGGTTACAGTGATACCCAATTTATATAGTTTTTATGTTTTAGCACAGTGTTTTTATTGTGCACATATATAATAATGTAACCTTTGCGGCAATCCCTTAATAAAGAGTCGCCAAGGAGTCCCAAAGACCGGTAAAAAAAATCCAGAAATGAAATATTAACATGATGAGAGGAACTGCGGCTGCTACACAGTAGTGAAATGAAGTCTGCAGAGTATCACTGTTAGCTGGATTTTCTCATTTATTTCTGTACAATGCTCAGTATGCCTAAAAAATATCGAGAGGCACAAAAAATAGTGTAGACAACCTGAGATTAAGGGTGCAGTCACACGACAAAGACCAAATACGACCAGTATTTTGTCTTGTTTTGGAACGCAGGGGGATGGCTTTTATATGCGATTTGCAGATTCAAGCCATCCCCCTTCGCACCCACATAATCATGTTCTTCACGAAAGCCTCTAACAAGGAGCTACTATCAGACGGAAGTGGCCACTGAGCTTAAAGTGTAACACAGTGTCATCAGCAGGTTGCAACAGAGATAGAAACAGACTGGAAGAGTCACAAAAAGGCGGACGTCCTTTGGCTTCATCACACAATGAGGACCGCTTCATTGTAAGCAATGCCCTGCAGAACCAGATGATGAAAGCCACACAACTCCAGGCACGTTTAAAGATGATGAAAGGCAACCAAGTGTCACATCAGACTATTCGTAACCATTTACATCCACATGGTCTGCGTGCTAGACAACTTGACCACACCACCAGGTACAGGCATCATCGTCTTGCATGGGCCAGAGGGCATTAATACTGGATGAGGGACCAGTGCTCCTCAGTGCTGTTAAGTGATGAAAGTAAATTCACTCTTAGCAGAAATTATAGCTGCCAGCGATGCTGGAGATGTCAAGGAGAGAGCTATGCATCAGCCACTGCTGTCACTAGATGAGCCGTTGGTGGTGGTGGTGTTACAGTGTGGGCAAGTTTGTCTAGTCAATACAGAACTGTCCTACCCTTTGTGAATGGTACAGTGACAGCCTCTACTACTTGAACGACAACATTAAACCAGTCATTGTGCCTCTGCATGAACAATACAGGGCTAATTTCATCTTCATTGATGACAATGCTCCAACTAATTGAGGCCACACTAGGGAAAGGCTGTTGGAGACTGTGGTACCTTAAATGGAGTGACTTGCACTTTCCCCAGATATTAACCACCTAGAAAACCCATGGGATCATCTGAGTTGCCATATAGAAGCTTGTAACTTTGTATCCCTGATCCTTAATGACCTGAAGGGCGACCTTCAAGAAGAGTGGGATGCCATGCCTCAGTAATCAATAACTCGACTTGTGTACAGCATGAGACATCGTTGTCAAGCTGTAATTGATGCTCAAGGCCACATGATACGTTACTGAGACAGTGACATTTTTTGTTGGTGTATACCCTACACTGTTGTTGGCTTTTGTTTCATAAAATCAACATTGCATGCTACAACTTAAATAGCCGACTTTCAGGATAAAATATCACAGTAGCGTGAAATTTATACATTTTCCATAAATTTCACCTGAAAACCAAATATTCCTAACATTTTGTGAGAAGTGAACAAAAATCAAAATTCTTTTTTTAGGTTACCATAAAAGAAATTTGATATTGCCACAATTGGAAACACCTATGGAATAAACTTAACTTTTTATTTATACTCCATGGTACATAGCTCCAGAAAATAACAAAAATACCGGAATCGCTATTTCTTTCCAATCCTCCCCATCGAAATACAAAGGCAACATGATTTCATTGTGCTGCTGTACTAAGATGTAAAAAAAATACATATTTTGTACAGACATTTACAATAAAATAAATGTCTATTTTTATCTTCTCTTAAAAAAAGATAAAAATCAAGTTATATGTACCTTAAAATTTGTGTAATGCAACTCTGCAAAACTCTGCAAAACCCTTATATGGCTACACTTGCAAAAAATGTAAAAAAAAATGTTTTGGTCCACAAAGGTTTTGCAATCTTCATGTGTTAAAATGAGAATCTGAGAATCTGTAGCATGACTTTTATATTGCTATTCACAAACCTTCACCAACCAATCTGACTGAGCTACAGCTATTTTGCAAAGAATGGGTAGCGAGACATACCCCAACAGACTGCTGCTGTCATTGCAGCTAAAGGTGGTCCTACAAAGTATTAACTCAGGGGAGCTGAATACATATGCAATTCACATTTTTCAGTTTTTTAATTTGCAAATATTTGAAAAATTGCTACTTTGTGTTGCTTTATTACGTAAATTATATTTAAGATTGTGGATGTAACATTTAAAATAGTTCAACGGGTATTAATACTTTTGCATCCCAATGTATATGTATTTTCACTGATATAAAGGGCCATGTAGTGATATGCACACATGACAAATGACTGCTATGAAGTCATGTGACAATATTTCCTTTGCTGCTTTTCTGTGGCATCAATATATTTAATCTTATAATTCTTGTTATATTGAGCAGCAAATTGAGCTTTTGTGGGCTATGCATAAAACACAACTCGGTTCAGATGATTGCACAGCCCAAATGTATTTCTAACAGATAAAGTTTTATTCTTTTGGTCATAAAACTATGGTTAATTGCTTCCCTTATTAATGTGGTAAGAGAGGAGCTGGTGAGTTCTCCATCTTCACCAGACAGGGGCACCAGAGGATCACATTGATGCATTTGGAAACTATAAAATATACTTTCATTTGTTATAGGATAAATCTGAAGCCGTATGCATTACCTAAGGATTACAATATTAAATGATAACATTGGAACAGCTGCATTATATCTAGGAAATGCTCGTTTTGCCTTCCACTTTAACTAATGTATTTATTCTTGCTTTCTAGAAATAGCTAAATCCTAGGAACGCATTAAAATAGCTTTTATTTGGAGCAGAAAGAGAGCCGCAGACTTTATACAGTTTATAATAGAACAGCATGTGTCTGTCTTACCATGTTCTTTTTTCTACTGTCAACACTATTGAATATTAGTCACTATTTTGTACAGCATGTAACAAGAACCTGTATTCATTTCTTGTTTGTTTTTGATAAAAGGCAGGTGCATCCTTCCTACCACCTGCGCTACCTTTGTTTTCAAGCCAGAGACAGTTGACATCATCAGTGAAACATGATTTGGGGCTGGTTAGCTATTAAAAAAGAAATATATGTTAATAACAACATTGACAAAATTGACAAAATAATGACATCCAAGGAAAACCGCAGCCCACAAAGGCACAATTCTTTCCGAGTTTCTTGTTTTATTTAAAAAGCTAAGCACCATAACCTTTATAAGTAATGTATAATACATAACATGCAGATGAATTATTTATTTCATTCTTAAAAGCAACTTAGTAGAACTAAGTTAGAAAATATGTATCACACCTGAGTGGTTGGATTATCCACGTATGGTTTCCTGTAATACTTTGTGTGAAATTTAATGTGAATTCTTGCAGCATGGGTTAAAGAATGAGCATTCGGAACAACACATGGGATTTCAGTGACCTATATATGAGGATAATTTGTGGCTGAGTCTGTTGGCTATTAGATTTCTTCACCATTATTTCTAGAGATGCTGGAAATGTATTTTTTTGTGTTTGCCAAGTTAGGTATGTTAGAAAAATAATGTATTTTCGGTAATGTAAAAAAAAAATTGTTTTGCAAATTAAAGGGAACCTGACCTATCCCTTATGGTGTCTTCAATGAGAAGAATATGAGGCAGTGATGACCTACTGTTTACAGTGCTGTGTCACTCATGCTATAAAATAAAACCGCTTCAGACAACTTTCGTTCTCATTTGTGCAGTGTGCAGTGGGCACTTGCAGAGAAGGGTCCATGATATTCGAGAGCCGTCGCTTCATCCTATCCACCACTGACTGACAGCTTTCTTCCTATTCCCAGTAATGTAATCTAAAACCATTTCAGAGAACTTTTGTTCTCATCTCTGCAGTGCGCAGTTAGCGCTAGCAGAGAATTCATTATATTCAAGAGCCATCGCTTTATACTACCCACCATTGACTAAGAGGTTTCCACAGTACCTATTCACAGTAACATAATCTAAAGTCATTTCAGAAAATTTTAGTCATCTGTGCAGTGCGCAGCCAGTTCTAGCAGTAAATAGTCCATTATATTTAAGAGCCGTTGTTTCATCCCACCACTGTCCCATCAGCTTTTTACCTGTAATCTTAAAAGGAATGTGTCATCAAAAATTGACTTTTTGTTCAACTCACATTTTATGTTAAACGCATTTTTTAGGAATTTTTGGTTATGTTTTTTTTTAATTTTCCAGATCACTTTCAATATTTTTTTAAATAATTCTTAAGTCCTGCAGTTTTCACTTTGGCCACTTAGCCTAATAATCGTCTGACAGGGTCAAGCTGAAAGGAGACACCATTGTGTACAGATAACACAGAATCCACCAGACACAAGAGGGATGTCACAGCTACCCCTCTCCCCTCCTTTCACAGTGAAAACTATCCTATACAAGTCTATGGGACAGAAACTGTCTTAATAATCCTATGTGCATTAAGCTGCTTTAATTTATCTCTCTGACTGCTTTTAAAGCAGTGCAAGCAAGAATGTCTTCCCAAAAATTATATATAGACGACTGAATTGATAAATCTACAAAAATAAAATAAAAACGACTATGGATCAGGGTCTTGATTTAATAAGTAAAAAAAAAAAATTGGCGACAGATTCCCTTTAAGCCATTTCATAGATATATCATTCTGACTTCTGCAACATGCAGCTCTAGTAGTGATAAACTGATCATATTCATGAACCGCCGATCTACCACTATTGCCCCAGTATAAGGAAGTTTAATCACAAGTTATCACCCATTATATAGATAGCTCCAAAACATAACTTTTAACCCCTTAGCGACATAAGACTTATGAGTATGTCATAGTGCTGGAAAGTGGCTTTGTAACTGGATCACAGCGTGATCCTGCTACATAACCGCCGGGTGTTAGCTGCTAAGCGCTAAGCTAATACTCTGCTGTTACAGCACCGGATGGTGTCGGTGCCATCCTGCGCTGTTTACCCCTTTATACGCCACGGTAAAGATGACCGTGGTGTCTAAATCAATGATAAAAAAACAACGCCGTGCACCGTTCCTTTCGATCAGGGCGTCCGCGGTGAAATTGCGGGCACCTGATTAGTTAACATGGCAGCTGGAAGCCTCGTGAAGGCTTCCATCGCTGCCATGTTTTCTGTTTTACTACTTTCTTTCCTAGGCAGGAAGCAGTAAAACTGTTATTTTTGTACACCCTAATGCTTTGTATTACAATGCATGAGGCTGTATAAATAATCGCGCTCCTAGTGGTGAAGCACCCTAGCGGCACTCTAGTTAAAGTAAAAAAAAAAAGTTTTAAAGTATAAAAAAATATATTAAAAGTTCAAATCACTCCATTTTGCCATTTTACAAATAAAAAAAATGATGGATTTTGGGAGGTGAGGAGTGATAAAACGAAGAGCAACGTTATTTGGACTGTGGTAGATTAAAGGGGTTTTGCCATGATCTTATTTCATATCTTTTGCATCCAGTTCTTTAGCTCTGTGTGCTCAGAAGGGGACGTGTGTGATTTGTTTGAATTGCATATCATGTGACCCAGCAGGATGACATCACCATACCTTTTCTCTCTCTAGTGAAAGAATGGTCTGTTTATGTATAGAATTGTAAGCAGCTACACTGTAGCTCAGAGGTAACATTTTTGCTTTACAGTACAAGGGTTCTTGGTTGAAATCCCTGCAGGAACTTAACCTGTGGATTTTTTTTCCTCTTTATCGATGCACATACCTCATTGAGGTTTCTTTTTTTAATTTGCACTGTTTGACTTATTACTAACTAGTCCAAAGGACAGCACCCAGGGTTTGAACACTCAGTAGCTACCTGAGAAGAGAGGTGATGTCTGAGCCTGTGCGACCAGGACTGAAGAGCTCACAGCCCTGGTCGTATCCCCTGGAGATGAACTGTAAACAATGGATCACTAACACTCCCCAACACCAGCCCTTGTTTACCATAATTCTAAGTGGGGCAAAACGTGAAAAAAACTTACTTGCTCCATGTTTGCAGGTATTTTGCTTCTATGGCGTTCAATCTTCTGCAAAAATGATTTATCTGTATTTTACAGGGTGATACTAATCCAGAAATACTAAACATGTCCGGTTTTCCTTATGTTTTGGTACTGTAAAAAAATTCCAAAGATTTTTTATTTTTGAAATCTGAGCAGCCGTGCTTGGAATTTCCTCTCTTCTATAATAGATTGGACTTTTCCAGATGCAGTGTCACCAAATATGTGTAACTTTTTTATTATTATTTTTTTTTGTTTATAAATTGGAAAAAGGGGGTTGATCTGAACTTTTAATTTTTTTATTTTTTTACACCTTAAAACTTTTTTTTACCTTAACTTTGAGTGCCCTTAGGGGGCTTCACCACTACGTGCGCGATCATTTATACAGCAAGTATAAATACAGTATACACAAGGCTTCCAGCTTCCATGTTAACCAATCGGGTGCCCGTGATTTTGCCGTGGGCGTCCTGATTGAATCGAGGAACAGTGCACGGCACTGTTGTTCATTGATTTGGGCGCTACGGCCATCTTTGCCATGGCGTCTAAAGGGGTAAACGGCACGGGATTGCACCGACAAGTGCTGTAACTAAGGGCAACATGTATGATCGGGCTTTTCGCCCATTTTTTGGCGTATACTGCGCCTCCCAGCCCGAATCCCGAATCACCGCGGGGATTCAGTGTTAGGCACAGTGTTCGCCACTTTCAGCTGCCCCCCGAATGAAGGGGCGGGCAGTGGGCGCGGTGTGGCCGCGGGGTAGGCGTTCCGGGGCGGGACGCGGCGCGCTCGAAAACTCCGAGGCATGTACGATGGCGAGTCGGCAAAGCGAGGCGCAGTGCAGCGCTCGGCAGCTCCGACAGGCAGACCTGTTTTTTTTTGGTCTAAATCCTCCGACAGAGGCGAAGTGAAGCAGGATCGGAACATGCGAGGAAACATACAGAAGATCGCTACAGAAATCTCGGCGCTCCGCTCCGTGCAGCAGGAGTATGATTCCGAAAAAATCGCCTTTATAAAGGCGGAAAACATTGTCAGAAAAGAGCTCAACCTCAAAAATAAACATACTTGAAAAAAAAAACACTTTCCAAAACTCTAGAACGGCGCAATATCAAAATTTATGATATTGGAAATTGCCGGGAAAATACATAATTCAAATTCTAAAAACCTATTCTCTTTAGTCGGAAAAAACCGGGGCTATCAAAATTTGGACGACAGTGAACCATTAAAACCCTATGGGGAAGGATTGACCAAATCAAAACCCTGGGGGGACAGTTCAAAATACAGTAAAAAATGCTGAAAAAAACTGATTTGGTGAGCTAGGGGGGTTGGCTATCCAGCCAACCCGAGGCGACTACTTTTTCCCTTTTTAATCTATGGAGAATGGGGCACTGAAATCTCGGCACTCAGCCCCTGCGGCATAAAGTTTAAATCAAAAATTTTTTTTTTTTAAAATAAAAAAACATTACAGATAAAGAGCAAAAAACCCTTCTATAAAATAAATAAATTTAAAACCCCGAACAAGCTTTTTGTGCCGGCCCGGGGCGCTACAAAAGGGAAATGAATAGAAAAAATTTTGCCAAAAATTACATAATTAAAAATTGTGTAAGTATTCTCTTTGGTTTCGGCAGAAGCCAGCCAATCAGAAAAGGGACGACAAAGCCCCATTTTACCTTTAAAGTTTGGGACCAATAGAATAGGAGGACAAGGCCCATTCAAACCTATAAAGGAGTTTTAACCAACCCAGATAGGAGCGAAAAAGCCCCATTATATCCTATGGAAAAGGGTTTGGCCCCAATCAAATCAAGGGGGACATTCAAAATACAGTAAAAAGACAAAAAAAGAGCTGATTGGCTGAGCTAGCGGGGACTTTGGGTTTCCCCCGGGGCCCAATCAGAGCGCGAGTACTTCCCCATTTAGTCTATGGAGAGATGGGCGTCTAAAATCTCGGCGCTCAGGCCGTGGGCATGAAGTATTAATCAAAAATTGATTTTTTATTAAATGTAAAACTTATCAGATAAAGGCAGAACCCTTTTTTTAAAAAATAAAGCAGTTAAAAAACCCGAAAAACGCTTTTGTCGCCGAGCCCCCGGCGTACATGGGGAATTTGCAATAGAGAAATTCCCGGGGAAAAACAGTAATTCAAATTGTTAAGCTATTCCCAAAGGGGTCGCAAAAAACCAGCCAATCAGAATAGGGAGTGACAATGCCCCCATTATAACCTAGGAGGAAATTGACCAATCAGAAAGGAGGACAATGTCCCATTATATCCTATGGAAAAAATTGACCAATCAAATTCAAAGGGCGGGACAGTTCAAAAACAGTAAAAAGGCAGAAACGAGCTATTGGTTGAGCTAGCGGGGGCTTTTCATTTAGCCAATCAGAGCGCGAGCTATTTTCTCATGGTTCCGGGGGAAAGAAATCGAGCGGCTCTGTTTGGCTAATTAAAAAGGGCGCCTTTATTTGGACCAATGGGAGCGTGAGCACGCCCTATGGGTTTTTAATGCAATCTGAAAAAAAACTGTACAGGGCCGAAATAAATTTATAACACTACAGAAGTTTCCCGAGGGATATAAAAAAAAAGTAATATGGGGTACAAAAAAAAAATATTAAATCAAAAAAATCATTTTTATTTCTTTTTTTTCTTTCCCCCTATTATATTCGTTTTTTATCCCAATCGGGACTTTCTGTGTGTATTATTTTATTCGGCCATTACAGTTTTTTTTCAGTTTGCTTGAAAAATGGAGGTCGCTCGCTCTCCCATTGGTCCAAATAAGGGGGCCCCTCTTTTAACTTAGCCAATCACAGAGCGCGCTCTGATTTCTTTTCCCCATAGAACTCTATAGAAAGTACCGCGCTTTGATTGGCAAAACTGGGGACCCCCCGTTCAACCCCAAACAGCTCGTTTTTGCATTTTTTCGTATTTGAAATTCCGCCTTTGAATTTGATTGGTCATTTTTCTCCCCTAGGATAAAATGGGACATTGTCGTCCTATTCTGATTGGCTGGTTTTTGCCGACCAATGAATGCTTAAAAATTTGAAATTCTGTTTTTCCCCGGGAACTCTCTCTATTAGTTCCCTTTGTAGGCCCGGGGCTCGGGGACAAACGCGTTTTGGGGTTTTTAACGCTTTATTTGTAAAGAAGGGTTCTGCTCTTTTCTGATAAGTTTTACATTTAATAAAAAATATTTTTTTTTATTAAAACTTTATCCCACGGGGCTGGCCCGGTTTTTTAGAGCGCCCATCTCTCCTAGGGCTTTAAAGGGAGAAACTCGGCTCCCCATTTTGGCGGGATAGCCAAGTCCCCGCTAGCTAGGCCAATCTCTCTTTTCTGTCTTTTTACTGTATTTTGAAATGTCCCGCCTTTGATTTTATTGGTCCCAAAATTCTCCATGGATATAATGGGGCTTGTCGCTCCTTTCTGATTGGTAATACTCCCTTATAGGTTAGAATGGCCACTGTCGCTCCCATTCTGATGGGCCAAACTTCTCCTAGGATTAATGGGGGGCTTTGTCGCCCTATTCTGATGGCTGGTTTATGCCGAACAATAAGAAAAGCTTAAACAAATTTTAATTACGATTTCCGGGGGGGGGAAATTTTCTCTATTGCAATTCCCCCATGTGCGCTGGTTTTTTGGCGACAAACGTGTTTTCGGGGTTTTTAACGTTTATTTGTAAAGAAGGTTCTGCTCTTTATTGATAATGTTTTACTTTTAAAAAAAATAATTTTTTTTATTAATACTTCATGCCCCACGGCCTGGTGAGAGATTTCAGTGCGCCCATCTCTCCATAGACTATAAAGGGGGAAGTACTCGGCTCTTTGATTGGCTGATTGGCACGCCCATGTCCCCGCACTGTCCCCACCCACCTGGGAGGGCAGGGAACTTTTCCCCGCATTATGAGTGGCTTCCTCCCCCAGCGAATCTTAGGCGAGCCCCGCACTGCCCCTCGGTTTCCCCCCCTGCGCCCAACACACTGGCGAGGGGCGGGGGACTTTTTCCCCAATGGCCGCAACTTCGGCGCCCAATCATAGGGGGCAGGGGTCCGCACTCATCTCGGGCCCGCATGCACCCAACCATGGGGGCCCCGGTGGGGGTTTTCAGCATTATAGCGCGCCCGGCCCCACATAAATCAGGCGCAGATTCCCCCCCGGAAAACTGGCGGAAAGGTACCCCCGACCCGGGGGATTCTAAATTCGCCCTGTGTTAGCGCAGTTAGCTGTAGTGTTTTTCGAACAGTAAAAAGTTCAAATACAATTGAACCTCGAATTTTTGAGTTTGGTTTGAAGTTCTATTGAACTCCGAACTTCAAACCCATTAAAAATTTTTGGTAGAAGAATTTTGGTTAATTTGCCCAAAAAGGTGAGGAGAAACGGAATTCCATCCCCAACAAAACTGATATTGAACAATTAGTGAAGAAAATTTGGCTTAAGTGCTGAAAAAAATTTAGAGGCAAAATACTTAATTCCTTTCATGGCTAACTGAAAAGAATGGGGGAAACCTTTTTAAGCAGGGGGCGCTAAGGGGGTGCGCAGTACAGCATCCCCCCAGGGCTCTGCACCCGAGGGGGGCCCAAAAAACCCCTTTTACACACGGGGATTTGGAGATGGTGTTAACAATTACTGCACCCCAAAACGCAAAAAAAGAACTTTTGGGGACTGATTTGTTTAGCAAAACCCAACCTCTGTATAATATTTTACCTTTACTATTTGAGATTAGGCGTTATGTGAGCCTGCAAAATTCACCAAAAATGTTCCTGGTGTGGGAAAGATCAGCCCTAATAAAAACTCCCTAACTATTGCTGTCTATTGAGAGGAAAATGCTATCTAACTAAGAGCAATCTGTACAGCACAGAGACTGAGCTGAAAATGGTGTTCACAAGGCAATACAGTGAAATATATATAAAATGGTCATGTGAATTTAACAGCCAATGACGTTTTTGACACTTCTCTGTGCTCTGCACTGATTGGATGGCTGCCAAAGGTGCAGAAAGGTGATTGGATGGCTGCCAAAAGTGCAGAAAACTGCTGAAAATGAAACTGAAAATGGTGTGTTGAACTAGAACTTTCCTCGAACGAACAGTAAAATGTTTGGTTCAGTTCGAGTTCTAAAAATTACTAGAACTTAACTTTTCTAGAACAGTTCGATCAACACTAGTTAGCCACGATCCCGCTATAAAGCCCCTTACCGGCATTAGGACGTACCCATATGTCCAAGTGCAGTAAGGGGTTAAATAAAGTGTTTGTTTCTGTTGTTCCTGTGGTTTTTTTTTAAATTATTTAATTCTAGTGTTAGTAAAGGAGGTGTCTGACAGATGCCTCTCTATTACTATTGCCCGAGCTTGGTGTCAGCCAGTGGTGTTTTTGTCACCACAAGGCTCACACCAACAATCTTTCAGTATTACCCCAGTACCCAACGCACCAGGGATTCTTGTAGGAGCCGTGTTACCATGAGAAGCAAACCCTCTGATTTGATTGTCTGCTTCTACGGGCTGGTATTTTTAGGGTGGGAAGGAACCAGTATTCATAAACATTTGCATCCTGATATTATCAGCCTACAGCTGCCACAGAATCAGAATCACATTAGAGGGTCCATTTCTGAGGATTACCCGACTCTTCCCTGTCCCAATGCGTTGGGTACTGGGGTAATAGTGAGAAGTGGGTTAGTGGCAGCCTTGTGATGATGAAAACACTGCTGACTGACACCAAGGCCCAGTGATAGTAATGGAGATGCGTCTGTCAGATGCCTCTATTATTAACACTGGGAAAAAATAAATACAGAAACTAAACAAAACCTTTAAATAAACACTAATTCACACCAGCCCTCATTGCCATTTTCGTAAAGAAATAGATACAATGCTAGTCCGACATAGTCCAACCAACCCATCATAGTCCAAACACGTAGGCAGTTATGCAGAAGGGGGAAACCCCTTCCATCTCCTTACTGGCTCCCGTGCGACACAATCAACCCTTGACCAGTAATAAGGGCAAATAAAGGGGTTGTATCATTTCATTAAATTATCTTCAGACTAAGGGGACAGTGAAAACAAGCAACTTTGTAATTGGATGTCATTTGCAAAGCTGTCTTGCTTTCACTGTCTCCCTTATCTTTGTTTTCTATAAACACTGTTCCTCAGTGCCGGTCGGATCCCTCCTCCTTTCATTTCATTGGCTGCCGGCTCTACTAATTTACATTCTGTTCGTACCCCGGTCGTATTCGCGGGAGCGCGTATTCTTGCCTCTCTCGCTCAGAATAAGGGGCCTGCAACAATTTCACTCTATACAGCCACCAGCTCCTCATTGACACTGCACCTGCTCCTACAATCAGAAAACAGCAGAATTGTGCCTTGGTGCCTAATGCTCCTGCATAGAAGGGAGATGGCTCTGTGCCCTGGAGGAGTTCATAGAAGACTGGATTCAACTGTAACAAACAGGCCTGGGGGCCTTAAAGGGGATGTCTCTCTCTCTCCTCCGATCCATGCACCGTTCCCAGCAACCGCTCTCCTCCATTCCCAGCAGCCGCTCACCTCCGATCGCCGCACCCCCATTCCCAGCAGCCTCCTCTCTCTCTCTCACCTCCGATCCCCGCACCTCCGTTCCCAGCAGCCACTCACCTCCGAACCCCGCATCTCCGTTCCCAGCAGCCGCTCACCTTACGTCATCCCAGTGCGCTTTCAGCGTGTAAAGCGCATCACAAGCTTGAGCAAATCTGTGCTGCGCTTTGGGATCCGCTTTTCGCATCACAAAAGCGGATCCCATTCTTTCCTATGGGGACTTCTGTTGCATAAAACGCAACAAGAAATGACATGTCATTTCAGAAGACGGATATCCAAAACGCAGCACAGGAAAGCTTTCAAAAGCCCATTGCCGTTCTCTCGTGAAAACAGCGATGTGATTTTGTCACTGAAACGGATCCGTAAAACGGATCACAAAAAAGTCGTGTGAACAAGCTCTTAAAGATAAAAAAGTATTAAAATTTTAAAACAAGCAATCCCTGACAGAGGTCCACAGACAGAAATAAAAAAGAAATACATTATTGGAATTGTACTGACCCATAAAATAAAGATAACATCATTTATACCACACCTTCAGAAAAAGAATTCCCCATTCCACCTAGATGAGGAGGGCACAGCCACGACTCATTTTTGCAGAATTTGCCACACATACATCTTAAAATTCTCACTTTTCCAGCAACTCAAGTCAATCACACTTCTATGAAATCAACCTGTCAAGTTATGAATCAACATTGGTTGTGAATTAGTTTCTCCTGCTGTTGTGGAAATGGAACAGACAACAGGTAGAAATGATAGGCAATTATCAAGACAACCCGATAAAGGAGTGATTCTGCAGGTGGTGACCACAAACCATTTCTCTGTTCTCATCCTTTTTGGCTGTTGTTTTGTCACTTTTGCATTTTGTCATTGTTCTCACCCCTAGAGTTAGCATGAGGTGGTGTCTACAACCCATAGTAGTTGCTCAGGTAGTGCAGCTCATCCAGGATTGTACATCAATGTCAGCTGTGGCAAGAAGGTTAGCTGTGTACACCAGGAGGCATGGGTTGGCCTTAGGAGAACAAAAACAAGAAGCAGGACCACTAACAACTACCTCCTCCTTTGTGCAAGGAGGAACAGGATGAGCAGTGCCAGAGTCCTGCAAAATGACCTCTAGTGGGCCTCTAATATCCATGTGTCTGCTCAAACTGTCAGAAGCAGACTCCATGACAGTGGTATGAGAGCCTGAAGTCCAGATAAGAGCAGGTTCATATGACAGACGTTATAGGGTCTGGAGACACTGTGGAGAACGTTCTGCTGCCTGCAACATCCTCCAGCATGACCATTTTGGCAGAGGGTCAGTAATGGTGTAGGTAGGCATTTCTTTGGAGGGTCGCACACCCCTCCATGTGCTATCCAGAGGTACTCTGACTGCCATTAGGTACCAGGATGAGATCCTGAGACCCATTGTGAGACCATATGCAGGTGCAGTGGGACTTGGGTTACTTCTGATGCATGACAATGCTAGGCTTGTGTTAGCAATTTCTGCATGGTGAAGGCATTGATGCTATGGACTTGCCTGCCCGTTTTCCAGACCTGAATCCAATAGAGCACATGTGGGACATCATGTCTCGCTCCATCCACCAACACCATATTGCACCACAGACTGTCCAGGAGTTGACCGATGTTTTAATCCAGGTCTGGAAGGAGACCCTAAGGAAAACATCTGCTACCTCATCTAGCGCATGCCCAGGCATTTTAGGGAGGTCATACAGGCACGTGGAGGCCACACACACTACTGAGCCTCATTTCTTTGTTTTGAGGCATTTCCAGTTGGATCAGCCTGACATTTGATTTTCCACTTTGATTTTGAGTATCATTCCAAATCCAGACCTCCATGGGATATTAATTTTGATTTTCATTGATAATTTTTATGTTTTAGTGTTCTCAACACATTCCACTATGTAATGAATAAAGGATTGCAACTGGAATATTTCATTTATTGTGACCTAGGATGTGGTATTTAGTGTTCCCTTTATTTTTTTGAGCAGTGTATATTCCTCTTGCAGTGATGTGCAACTCAGCTGCAGTGCAGAGATCCATTATGTGCAAATGTTGAAGTGTCCCATACATTGCAGAGGGTGCTTGTATGAACCTGAGCACCATAGTGTTTATATACAGAGGAGCACAGACCAGTGGGTGCTGTACATAATGAGGGGGTAGTAAAATGGCAAAATACACAATTTGTAGCCCATCCTATTCTAAATGAGTAGGCTAAAGAGGGCTAGATATTAAAAGTCTGAAAACCCCCTGTAAGCGCTGCATCATGCATAATATAAGTACTGTGTATATATTAGGTTGAGGCTATACAGTATATATCTGCATATATCTATGCATATTTAGTTGGTTAAGTTTATAAAATCTGTTTTTATTATACGTATGATGCAAATGTTTTCACATGAAGTATATAACGCTACATCTACAATGCATTATATTAAAAAAAATCTAATTTTGAGAAAACTTGCTTATTACTATTTGTTACAAACAGTATATTTTAACATATCCAGAGAATATTTTTTCATCTCCGCAAGTAATCTTGGTTTACAAAGTGCTGTTACAGGTGAGTAAGAGGAATACTGATGCCAGTTGTCTGAGCTGTAATTGTCACAGTCCATGCCGCGGTCCCTGTTCTGACCATGCCCCTGCTGCGTTCCTGTTTCTTTCCCAGTTCCTCCTGTGTTCCTTGTGTCTGTGCACTCATCTGTCCACGCTCCTGCTCATGCCAGTGTTCCTGTATGTGTCTGCACATGCTCTTTAGGGCACGCGTGCTCTCACTGGTCTGGATTTAAAGGGACAGTGTCCCAATTACCTCTCCAAAGACTCACGACCTCCTGTGATTTAAGGAACTTTCTGCCTCTGTTCCTGGTCAGTTCATTAATGTCCATCTGAGCTCCTGACCTCTGTCCCCTGTTCCTGTTGTTTCCTGCCATTATGCCTGTCTGTTTCTCAGTACGTTTAGCCCTGCTGTTTCCTGTTGTCCTGTCTGCCTGTTACCTGTGTTCCTCATTCTGCTGTTACCTGTCGTTCTGTCAGCCTGATATCTGCCCCACAGATGCTCAATAGGGTTTAGGTCTGGAGACATGCTTGGCCAGTACAGCAGCTTTACCCTCATTTTCTTTAGCAAAGCAGTGGTCATCTTAGAGGTGGGTTTGGGGTCGTTATCATGTTAGAATACCGCCCTGCGGCTTCAGTATGTCAAAGTACATGTTGGTATTCATGGTTCCCTTAATGAACTATTGCTCCCCACAGTCGGCAGCACTCATGCAGCCCCAAACCATGCAACCCCCACCACCATGTTTGAATGTAGGCAGGAAACACTTGTGTTACACCATCTGAGCCACATAAGTGTATCTTGGTCTCATTAGACCACAGTACAAGGTTCTAGTAATCCATTTCCTTAGTCTGTTTGCCTTCAGCAAACTGTTTGCGAGCTTTCTCGTGCATCAACTTTAGAAAAGGCTTCCTTCTGGGATGACAGCCATTCAAACCAATTTGATGCAGTGTGGGGTGTATGACAAGCTGATCCCTCCACCCCTTAAACCTGCAATGCTGGCAGTACTCATACGTCTATTTTGAAAAGACAATGTCTGGATATGATGCTGAGCACCTGCACTCAACTTCTTTGGTCGACCATAATGAGGTCTGTTTTGAGGGGAACCTGTCTTGTTAAACCACTGTATGATCTTGACCACAGTGCTGCAGCTCAGTTTCAGGGAGGCAATCTTCTTATAGCCTAGGCCAGGGCTGTTAATTTTTCCATGGGGCCGCATGAGAAAGTAGGATGGTTTTAGAGGGTCGGACTAAAAAAAAAAAAAAAAAAGGGGGAACGGGGAAAAAAAATAATCGTTTTTGGGGTTTATTTTTGTGGAAACTTACTCTGTACCATCAGTAAGGTAGGTATATACAGCTCCCCTCAGTAAGTTAGGTATATAGATGTATGTCCCCTCAGTCAGGCAGGTATATACAGCTCCCCTCAGGTCAGGTATATAGATATAGGTCCTCACAGGCACTTATATAGATAGTTATAGGTCCCCACAGGCAGGTATATAGTTATAGGTCTTCAAAGGCAGGTATATATGTAGCTATAGGTCCCCACACGCAGGTATATAGATAGATATAGCTCCCCTCAGGCAGGTATAGAGGTAGTTATAGCTCCCCTCAGGCAGGTATATAGATAGTTATAGCTCACCTCAGGCAGGTATATAGTTATAGCTCACCTCAGGCAGGTATATAGGTAGTTATGGCACCCCACACGCAGGTATATAGATAGTTATAGGTCCCCACAGGCAGGTATATAGATAGATAGTTATAGGTCCCCACAGGCAGGTATATAGATATAGCTCCCCACAGACAGGTATATAGATAGTTATAGGTCCCAACAGGCAGGTATATAGATAGTTATAGTTCCCCTCAGGCAGGTATATAGCTATAGATTCCCACAGGCAGGTATATAGTTAGTTATAGCTCCCCACAGGCAGGCATATAGAGTTAAGACCAAAATGAAAAATAACAAAACTAATACCTTTCCTGCGTCCCGGCCGAGAGCGTTCCACTCCCGAGGCTGGCGGTATGATGTCATCACGCCGCCAGCGCCAGGACGCTCCTTGGCCGCACAAAGTGATTACTCTGTGCGCCAAGGTGAGGCAGCGGTGCGATGAGCATGGCGTCACTGCCCAATTTACCAGTACAGGGGATATTAACAGTAGCGCTGATGGCCCGCGGGCCGTACAATGGCCAGGTCTGGCCTAGGCCATCTTTATGTAGAGCAACAATTTTTTTTTTCAGATCCCCAGAGATTTAGTTGCCATGAGGTGCCATGTTGAACTTCCAGTGACCAGTATGAGAGATTGCAAAAGCGATAACACCAAATTTAACACACCTGCTCCCCATTCACACCTGAGACCTTAGGGTTCTTTCACACGGTGTGTTTTTTGATGCGTTTTTTGTGCAGGAAGGCACAGCAATCAATTTTGTATATGTATTTAAAAAACACATAAAAAATACGTCACAGATGCGTCCAAAAATGTGTCAAAAACGCACCGTGTGAAAGCACCCTTATAATACTAATGTGTCACATGACACTGAGGAGGGAGAATGGCAAATTGGGCACAATTTGTCCAATTTCATTTAGGGGTGTACTCACTTTTGCTGACAGCGATTAAAACCTTGATAGCTGTATGCTGAGTTATTTTGAAGGTACACCAAATTTACACTGTTATACAAGCTGTACACTGACTACTTTACATTGTATCAAAGTATCATATCTTTATTGTCCCATAAAAAGATGTAATACAATATTTACAAAAATGTGAGGGGTGCACTCACTTTTGTGGGATACTGTTTATATTATATAACATTTATTATAGACATGTCAGATTATATTACATACTTAGGGGGTTGGAACACCCCTTACACATAATGGTCTTTGGTATAATTAACATGTGCATATGTATGTTTGTATATTATGTATAATGTATGTAACAAGTATATAGGTTTAGAAGGGATTTAGTTAAGGCAGAGAGCACCTTAAAATAGGAAAGTGTGATGGGCCTGCGGCCAATTAGTATGAGTAGAAGGAAGCGGCTGCAGGCACAGTTAAAAGTGGGTCTGCCATTTACTAAGCAGTTAGTTTTGAGTTGGTTTTGTTGAGTTCAGTTCAGTAAGAAGTTCCAGCATCTGGATCATCTCCCATATTAGCCAGCAGTATGATGGCCAGGCAGCAGGCTAACATCTGCCTATGGCTCACAGAGAGAAAGAAAGGGGGAGAAGAAGGTACATGCAGACAAGGCAGAGAGGAAGAAGAGACAGAATTAAAGGGGTTTTGCCACCATGTAATGTTGACGTGGGAACCTCCAAAATGGGTATTTAATCACTTTTCTAAATATATGTGATTAAAAAAAGTGAAAACTCTGAGAGCTACAGCATTTCTCAACCCCCCTTGGTTACCACAAAGCTTCCCCTAGTCACGACCCAGGAGCAGAAAGGCCGCGCTTGCGTGAATTACTTCTTATCTGATGACAGGCAGAATGAATGGTCTTTTAAGGCACCGGGTAGCAATATGTTTTCTTTTGTATACAGAATAACTAGCTGTAGTGTTATTAGATCCCTGCTTTATCTGATGAAGAAGCTTTCAATCTGCTGTTTAGAATAGGTGTTCTCTTTTGTATACAGAATTCACAAGTTATAGTTTGATTATTTGAGTGAACATGTCACAGGATCCGTTATGCAGGCTCTGTGCTCTGGCTGTGTGTGTCTGTGTGCGTCTCTGTGTCTTGCTGCGTGATTTGTTTACATTACATAAGCTGCTTAGCAGATAAGGTTTCTCCTGACAGTGCCGTCTGAGGCTCTGTGTCTTGCTGTGTTGAATCCACTGTTGTACTGTTTATTAGTTCACTTAAGTTTTGAGACGCTCCCTTTGGATTCCTCACTCCCCCCTCCCCTCTCCCTCTCTCCACTGCAGCTTCATGACTCGGCGTGATTTGTTGACATCTTGCTCTCATACTGAACGGAGGTCAGTACTTGGTCTGGTGGCAAATCCCCTTTAAGGACAGCTTGGTGAACTGTCCTGGGGGAGTGGAAGGAGCCAAGAGACAAAAATTAGGGTAGTGACATTAAGTGGAGCTGAGGAGAAAGAGGCCAAAAGCAGGTATTCCATGGAGTGTACCATTGCAAATAAGTTTTCCATCAGCAGGACCACTGCTGAGAGTTTGTCCAGAGCCAAGTCTGAACCCTGTTGTATTTGTCTGCCTGTTGGAAGTGTTGTAAACCTGCCAAGTGACACCTGAGAGTAAAGCCTGCAGACCCAAGCTGAGAGTCTCTGTGGTTAACACCTCCTCTGGAATCCTTCACATCTGTCATATTAATATTAGAACCAGCCTGAATACACCATGTTCACAGTAAAATTAGTTGAGACAGTAATATATATTTTTGTGGTAAAAAAAATTCAGTAATACCAGTGCATTACACTGACAAGCAAAAGGGTAATTATGTTTTGAACTTTTAAATTTCAGACTCCATATCTCATCATCCACTGCAGCTTTGAACATGAGACTAACATCATTTTATAGGCAATCACCTTAGCTATCTCATGCATAAATTTGACTTGCAATTATTTAGCATATGCTTAGTTATGCAGATTCTTGTCATGTAACTGTATTGCTACTGTTTTGCTCCCGGTGGTGGAGCAATCTTTTTCTTCTTGTATGCTACAAATTACCATCTGTTCTTACATTCCCTAATAGCTTAGTCTGTTATTAGCTTGATTAAGATGATTGTCTATAAAATGAGGGTCGTCTCACGTTAAAGCTTTAATGAATGGTGAGATATGGAGCCTGAAAGTCAACAGTTCAAAACATTGTAACCCTTTTGCTTGGCACTGAATTAATGTAAGCTCTGCTCATTCAGGGCTTAGGAGTCCAGTGGGCAGTCTTATTAAGTGACTGACAGGTTTCTATGTACAATCATAAATGGAAGACCGTAAATAACTGAGAAAGGGGAATATCTCTGCTTGGGGAGCGCATCATATAGGTGTGTGGGGATTTGAAATAGTCTTTTTGCACCCCACTAGGCATCTGCATATCACACAGTGTATGGGAAAAGAGCTGAAATCTCAAGCACCCTCTCTATTGGATGTAACAAATACTCAATTTACTTGTGACTCACTGAGTCTTTAGAAAGCAAAAGGGATGTGAGCCAAGCCAGTGTTACTCATCTGCTGACAGCTGTTTATGATTTTTGCCCCTCCTCAGTGCACACCTATATGATGCTCTCCCCAAGGAGAGATATTCCCCTTTCTAAGCCACTCTTTGCCTCCCACCCAGCCAGCAAGCTCTGCACTGAGGAGGAGTAAAAACCCCAAAACAGCTGTCTGCAGATGAGTGACACTGGCTTGTCTCACATCCCTTCTGCTTTCTAAAGACTCAGTGAGTCACATGCAAGTTGAGGATTTGTTACATCCAATAGAGGGTGCTTGAGCTTTTCGTTCTTTTCCCATAATACCTTGTGATAGTAAATAACTGAGTGAGAACGCCCACAGGACTCTTTATCCTAGAATGAGCAGAGATTTAAATGAATAAATTACTAGATTTACTGATTATTTTCGATATGACACATTTCCTTTAAAAAAGATGGAAACATGAAGATGATTTTATTAACAGTTTTAAAAAGCAACCAACCTTCACAGGTAAATGTTAGTATTTATATTCCATCCAGTATGATATTAATGTTTATTTAAAAAGCCTGTGACATTTAATATGAGAACCGACGGTTTTCTTATGATACCGTTTCTTAAAATGTACATAAGATGCTGTGTATGGATCTTTCACCAGAGGTCTATTGTACCATGCAGTGCCTGTCACTTGTCTCTTTATCTAGTGATTAGGTCACTATGCTCCCATAGATTTTCTCATAAATTCAATTGCACCCTAAGAATCTGACATTTAGCAAGTTTTAATATAATACTTTCAGACATAATAAAATGGAAGAAAAAGCAAACAATCTGCCAGTGCAACAAAGGAGAGTTGTGGGCTCTCAGTAGTCAACAATAATGTCAAGAATTTCATACTTCTGTTAGCTTGACAAATAATAAAGGAGGCTTTGCTCATCAATTTTTAATTGCATGATTTGTGCTTATAGCGAGAACAAAGAATCATAAGTGTGTTAATCACAACTGAATGATACTGACTTGTCAAATACATAGGGCGACATGTATGAATCTCGCCACGCCGGGGCGCACCTTTCCGCTGGTTTTCCGGCGAAATCTGCGCCTGATTTATGTCGGCACTGGGGCGCACTCATACATCCTATGTAAAGTCCGCCGCGCCTCGCTAGTGTGGGGGGCGCAATGCGGGACTTAGGCGCAGTGCGGCGCTGCGCCTAAGATTCGCCGTCCGAGGAGGTGCGCTCATACATGCTTGGAAAATTTCCCTGCGCCTCACCAGTGTGTGGGGCACAGTGCGGGGACATGGGCGCTGTGCGGGACTGCGCCTCACATGTATTCCGATGCGAGACAGGCTGGAGAACAAATGGAAATCTTAAAAATGTCCGTGTGG
>JAODAL010001747.1:57500-218155 GCA_025379985.1 Phyllomedusa bahiana
GGGTTTTTTAAAACCCCCCCCCCTTTGGGGAAAAAAAAAAGGGGGTTTTTTCCCCCTTTTTTTTTTTTGGGCCCCCCGGGTTTTTTAAAAGGGGTTCCCCCAAATTTTGGGGGGGAAAAAAAAAAAAACCCCCCAACCCCCCGGGGGGGTTTTCCCTTTAAAAAAATTTTTTTTCGTTTTCCCCCGGGGGGGCCCCCCCCAAAGGGGGGGGGCCCCCCCCCCAAAGGGGGTTTTTTTAAAAATTTTAAACCCCCCCCCTTTTAAAGGGGGCCCCAGGGAGAGACATGGACTGCACATCCTCACACTATACGTTTATCTAATGCTTCTCAGCAAAACTTTACAAAAACTAACCTTATGGCCTATACTTTTGATCAAAAAGTATACTAAGAACCTCCTGTTCATTTTTGTAAAGTTTTGCTGAGAAGCATTAGATCAACGTATAGTGTGAGGATGTGCGGTTCATGCCTCTCCCTTCCTAGTTTGTATACATAGAGCTTTATAGCAAGGTGGCCCATGCAATTGGAAACAATGGAGTAGAATGTATTCATTTCTTATCCTACTTGTTCTTTCTGAGATGATTTGATGATGACACAGTACTATACTATACACCAGGGGTCCTCAAACTTTTTAGACCGGGGGCCAGTTCACGGTCCCTCAGACCATCGGAGGGCCGGAATACAGTTTTCAAAAAAAAGTTTTACTTTGTGGGTCGATACAATTACAGTGATACCCAATTTATTATTGGCCCAGCAGGTATAGGTGAATTTAGGTCCCCCAGCAGACGTAGGTAGAATTAGGACCCCCAGCAGACGTAGGTGAATTTAGGTCCCCCAGCAGACGTAGGTAGATTTAGGTCCCGCAGCAGACATAGGTAGAATTAGTTCCCCTAGAAGACGTAGGTAGAATTAGGTCCCCCAGCAGACGTAGGTAGAATTAGGGCCCCCAGCAGACGTAGGTAGAATTAGGTCCCCCAGCAGACGTAGGTAGAATTAGGGCCCCCAGCAGACGTAGGTAGAATTAGTGCCCCCAGCAGGTCTGTAGGTAGAATTAGGGCCCCCAGCAGGTCTGTAGGTAGAATTAGGCCCCCAGCAGGTCTGTAGGTAGAATTAGGCCCCCCAGCAGGTGTAGGTAGAATTAGGCCCCCCAGCAGGTGTAGGTAGAATTAGGCCCCCAGCAGGTGTAGGTAGAATTAGGCCCCCCAGCAGACATAGGTAGAATTAGGCCCCCAGCAGGTGTGGAGAAAATTAAAAATAAAAAACTGACATCACTCACTTACCTGGCTCCTCGCCGCTGTAGCTGCTCCCGGGCTTCTTCTTCGGGCGGCGTGACGTCACCAGGCCGCGCGCGCAGCGTGATGACGCTGACGCCGCCCGTGCTGTGGACTCTGGTGAGGCGCATCCTTCCTGCACCTCACCAGAGTACTCTGCAGAGCGGAGAGCCCCTGCTCTCCACAGAAGCATCTATCTGTATGTGAGTCCGGCGGACACACATACAGTTAGTCCCGGCGCCGCTGCCATCACCGATCGCTAAGGTCCTAAGTCGGTACCATCGGTATTGACTTAGGACCCTAACGATCGGCGGCGGCGGGGACGACTGTGGGTGGGAGACACTCTGCAGCGGACGGGACGTGCCTGAGGGCGGACACTTACAATATATGGGAGGTGTCTGTGAGGGCAGAGGGCGGACATTCTGCTTTTACATTGAACAGTGTCCGCCCTCTGCCACTCACAGACACCTCCCATATATTGTAAGTGTCCGCACTCAAGCACCTCCCTTGCGCTGCAGAGTGTCCACACCCCGAAGCTGGCCCCTGCTGTTGCGCTGCTCGCAATGGCTTTCATATTATCTGTCACCGCCCACGCCACCTCCCATCATATGGGAGGTGCTGTGGCCAGTGACAAGTGATGTGAGGCAGCGCGACAGCAGGGGCCAGAGCGCACAGTAACTCACAGGACTGCGGCTCTGCCGCTGCCACCACCGGTGCCGCATGCGGCCCGCGGGCCGTAGTTTGAGGACCCCTGCTATACACAGTAGTATAGCTAAAAACAATTAGCTAACAATCACTATGCAATCACTGGTATAGACATAGAAGTTCAGAAAAGGCAATTACAGCTGGCCTTAGTGCCTAGGGCAGCCCTAATACTGGTCTCATAGACAATGCGGCTCCAGTATATAAATGACACATGATAAATGGAGGCCTTATTGCAAATTTTGCATTGGAAACCAGGGGCTTCAAATTATGCATCTGGTCATTATCATAACACTTTTAATGACTAAACTTAAAGGGGTTTTCTTACTATGCTATTTCCTGGAGCCTGCTCTTCACAGACAGCTTTGGTGGGTTAGGATGTGGGTGGTTCTATAGTAGTGATTGGAATACCTGCTCTGCTATTCCTAGCTGAGCCTGTAACAGTGAGATGAACATTTATAAACTGTAGTGCATAAGGGTACAGAGCAGTAAAAGATTAAAGCTTCTTAGTAACTTAGATAAACAAGCTTCTATTTTACTGATAACACTCAGCAGGGAGTGACACCACCATGGTCGGTCGGGGCATCTGGAGTAATGAGAGCAACAGAGGTGGTCAGTAACCTAGAAAAACTTGTGTACACAAGCAATAGATACAATCTCCTCTAGGTTCTAAACAAAGCAAAATCAGAAAAGCAATATATTTAATAGTAGTCTCTATTTACAGTTAAAAACAGAAGTTTACATACACTATATAAAAAGACACATATGCATGTTTTTCTCACTATCTGACATGAAATCAGAATAAACCTTACCTGTTTTCGGTCAAATAGGATTAACAAAATTATTTATATTTAACAGAATAATGAGAGAGAGAGAATTTTAAGGCATTTTTATTACTTTCTGCAAAGTTAAAAGTTTACATACACTAGGATTACTATGTTTCACATAGGAGATAAAATAACAAAGACCCGCAGCACCAAAGCTATTTCTATTATTTTATCTCCTATGTAAAATAAAGACAGTGCTATTTGGAGGACGCTGGACATCTTTTTCTTTATCAATTACCATACTGTTGCCTCTACAAGTCTGTGCATCCTCGGCCGGGTGAGCTGGTGTTTATATTTGTTTTTCTAGGACTATTATGCCTTTAAACAATTTGTGACAGACCATATGATGATGTCATGTCTTTGGAAGCTTCTGAGGGGTTTATTGGCTACATCTGAGTTAGAGACACAGCTGTGAATGTATTTTAATATACACCAGAAACACATTGCTTCTGTGTGTAACATCATGGGAAAGTCTAAAGAAATCACAAAAGATACCAGGAAGAGAATTGTGGACTTGCAGAAGTCTGGATCATCCTTGGGTGCAATTTCCAGATGCCTGACGGTGCCTCGTTCACATGTACAAACAAGATGGGAATGTCCAGTCATCATACCACTCAGGAAGGAGATGGGTTCTGTGTCTCAGAGATGAACGTGCTTTGGTCCGGCATGTGCATATCAACCCAAGAACAAAAGCTAAATGCCTTGTGAAGATGCTGGCGGAAGCTGGTAAGATTGTGTCATAATCCACAGTGAAACGAGTACTATATCAACATGAGCTGAAAGATTACTCTGCCAGGAAGAAGCCATTACTCCAAAAGAAACATATAAAATCCAGATTAATGTTTGCAAATGCACACAGGAACAAAGACCTACATTTTTGGAGACATGTCCTGTGGTCTGTCAAAACTAAAATTATATGACCATCGCTACGTTTGGATTAAATAGTGAGAAAATTGGAAGCCTAAGAACACCATCCCAACTGTGAATCACGGGGGTGGCAGCATCATTTTGTGGGGTTGTTTTGCTGCAGGTGGGACTGGTGCACTTCACAAAATAGATGGCATCATGAGGAAAGAAGATTATGAAGCAATACTGAAGCAACATCTCAAGACATCCAATGCCTCACCCTGATCCAGTCTAGAACTAACTTCCTCCTAGAAGCTGATGAGATTAGTTTGACAGGACCGATCCATGCTGAAACAGAGTTATACATTTATTTTATCTCTTCTTGCCCTTCTCTTTATGGTCTGAGTTTTGTAACAACTGCTTTATGCCACAAGACTCTTTGTTGGGTGCATGCCTCCTTGTTGTCAGGCCAGCCGGGCAGGTTACACACTATGCATCTCCTCGCAAGATACTACTAGTAGCCCCTTTAGAGATGGGATGATATGGGCTCCGTGATGGACTGTTCTACCTGCTCATGAACTTTGTCTTCAATTCGGCAGTGGTGCAGGTCAGCTACGTAATGCAGATGGTGGTAGACGTGTTGTCAAAGATGGCTTATTATGTTCCTATGCCAGGAGTAATCTCTGCTACACAATTGCTGGCAAACTACTCTTTCGTGCCTGGTTGCTGAGCTATCTAACTGCTCAGCAGTGACTTCTGTGAAGAATGTGACTCGGAATCCAACCAGTTCAGTTCAAACCTACTTGCAGAGGCCCCTAGTAAACACTAGCAGAATCCCTCCTCACTTTAGTCAGAGCCAGTTGGATTGCAATGCAAGATACCACTGTCCCAAAGTATGCCGACTTAAGGGCGCATCCCCACGGCATAGGATAAATATTGGCCGGTTTGCATACCGGTATTTGTCCTGTTTTGCACCCGTCCCCACGGCCGCGGGGGGGGGGGGGGGGGCCGATGAAGGGAGAAAAGCCCCCTCCACATTGAAAACCACAGATTCCGTCTGGTTTTCGGACGGAATATGGTGCTTGCTCAATGCTTTTTGAGCGGACCCCGGGCGGCAAAACCGCCCGACAGAAAACCCGTGCAGTGGGGACTGCTGCACGGATTTTCCATAGAGCACAATTGTGCTCATTTTCGGGCGGTTTTTCAGGCGGTCTGAAAAACCACAAACCGGCTGAAAAACCGTCCAAAAACCCTTGCCGTGGGAACATGCCCTAACAGATTTTGCTTCCAATACATTCTTCCTGTCTTCTGCTTTGATGTGCTTTGCGGTCTGACCTCCAGTTTGTGTTTATCTCTTGGCTGTAACATGTTTTTGTGCCCACTGATGATGATGGTATATAGAAACGGCAAAAGGACCAATTACTAATGGGTTTCCACCAACAATAGCATTACTAATATATTTTTTTTCATTTTAATTGTCTATAGCTTACATAGATGCTTGTCCTCAGATTCAGTGATATCGTAGGTTAGTCTCTGTCTTTTGCATACTCCAGAGTAGCCGACGCTTCCTTGTGCTCCGGCAGTGGAGATGCGTCTTCACGCGACCGCAGCCACTTGTCCGCTAATGTGATGTGTCATGGGCGGGGCGTAGGTCGCGTTCATGTGACGCCTCTCCATGGCGCTGGCGCGCTCCCCGGCATGCTCGTGGCAGCGTCACAATGGCGTCTAACTCCACAGATGATTTGAGTAAGTAGGTTATTAACCTTTATATATAAGGGCCTTGTTTAACACACTATATTCAGACTCCCCTGAGGAAGCATATACGCAAAATATATATATATATATATATATATATATATATATATATATATATACGGAGAATCTATTTTGTGACAATCAACTTGGGTAATGTTACATCTGTGAGATTTATGTATTCATAAATTTGTTATTTATTTAATACTATGTGGCGCATTTGTATCTATGTTTACGATACACGGTGACACTTTATTGGAGTGTATATATTTGAATATGAATTAACCCCTTAAGGACCCAGTCAGCTTTGGCCTTCCTGACACAGCCCTATTTTTTAAATCTGACATGTGTCACTTTATGTGAGAACAACTTTTTCACACTTTTACCTATCCATGTGATTCAGTGATTATTTTCTCGTGACACATTGTGCTTTAAGTTAGTAAGAAATTTTTATCCATACAATCCTTGTTTGTTTGTGAAAAATATCAAAATTTCATGAAAATTTTGAAAAAATCGTCATTTTGAAAGCTCCAAAATTTCTGTGTACAAGACAGATAATTATTCACCACAAAATAGTTTATAACTAGCATATACCATATGTCCACTGTAGGTTGGCATCATTTTCTAAATGTCTTTTTTTTTTTTTTTTTTTTTTACCACATTAGAGGGCTTAGAAACTTAGTAGTAATTTCTCACATTTTCAAGAAAATTTGCAATATAAATTTTTTAGGGACCAGTCCAGTTCTGACGTGGCTTTGAGGGACCTGCATGTTTGATACCCCCATAAATGACTCCATCTAAGAAACTAGACCCCTTAAAGTATTTACAACAGTGTTTAGGAAGTTTGAGAACCCTTTAGGTATTTCACAGAAATTAAAGCAAAGTGGAGGGGAAATTTAAAAATTTCACTATTTTTGCAGATTTTCAATATCCATTATTCACTGGAATACGGTAAATGTGACCAGAGAAATGCAACTTAATATCAATTCCCCCAGGTCTGCCAGGGGGGACTCTGGGGTCTTATTTTCAATACAATTTTATTTAAGCACCATTTCAGGTTTGAGAACACCCTAAGGAATAAATCAAGGGGTGTAGTGAGTATATCGACCCCACAGGTGATTCACAAATTTTTTTTAGCATTAGGCTGTGAAAATTAAAAAAAAATTTCCCAACAATCTGCAATTTTAGCTTAAAATGTTTCATATTTACAAGGAATCCTGGAAGAAAGCACCCCAAATTTTGTTAAGCAATTTCCTCCAAGTTTGGCAATACCTTACATGTGGGTGTAAACTGTTGTTTGGGCGCATGTCAGGATGTACAAGGGAGGGAGCGCTATTTGGATTTTGGAACACAGTTTTTGGTGGGGCCATGTCGCATTTGCAAAGCCCCCAAAGTAGCAGAACAGGTGAAACCTTCCAGAAGTCACTCCATTTTGGATTCAACACCCGTCGTGGCTCTCATCTAGTGGTGTACTGTGCATTTTGGATGCACAGGTGTTCCATAGTTTTTGTTAGCATTGGGCCATGAAAATGGGGGGAAAAAATGCAGTTCGATCACTGTTTTTTGGGTTTCAATTTTGCAGTGTTCGCCGTGCAGTGTAAATGACAGGATAACTTTAATATGGGAGTCAGTACAATTACACTGATATAGATTTTATATAGTTTTTTTCTGTTTTATTACTTTTACACAATAAAAATATGTCTATAAAAAATTGCGTTTTTATGTTATCCTATTCTGACAGCCATAACTTTTTTATTTTTTTTATGTTTTACTGCTGTTACAATAAAAACACTTTTATTCAAACAGGAAAACAAGTTTTTGCATCGCCATGGTCTGAGAGTCATAACTTTTTAATTTTTCAGTGTATGGAGCTTTGTGTAGGGCTTTAGTTTCTGCGGAATAGTTGAATCATTTTTATTATATCATTTTTGGGGGGACCAAAGGCTTTTTGTATTGCTTTTCAATTCCAATTTTTGAAGTCAGGGTGAAGAAAATAGCTGCAATTCTAGATATGTTTTTTTTATTTTTAACAGCACTCACCATGCAGTATCCATGATAAATTAGCTTTACTCTTTGGTTCGATACGATTACGATGATATCCTGTTTATATAGTTTTTTTTATGTTGAAGCACTTAAAAAAAAAGTGTTTTTAGTTGAAAAACAATATTTATGCATCGCTGTCTTCTGAGAGCCGTACAATATTTTATTTTATGTCTGTATACTGAGACATTTTTTTTTGCGGGATGAACTACGTTTTGACAATTGTTACAGACTTTTAGCGTTTATAGTAGTTTTTTGATCGCTTATTATCCATTGTTATGTGCTGCGGGTTGAACAAAAATCTTAATAATGTGATAGTTTTTTTTTTTTTTTTAACGGCGTTCAGTGTACGAGTTAATTAGCATGAAAGATTTTTAGGGCAGGCTGTTACGCATGTGGCGATACCAAATATGGGTACTTTATTTATTTTTGATCTGTTTTGGGGCGATTGGAGTTTGTAAAGGGGAAAAGGGCGTTGTACATGTTTTTGTTTTATTTTTCGTGTTTATGTTTTTCACTTTTTTCACTTTGTTTTACTTTTTCACATTTCTTTTTTACTTTTCTACATAGGGGATTTGAATGAGTGATCTTTAGATCGCTCATTCAATAGGAAGCAATACACAGCTTGTTTCTGTGTATTGGTTCCTATGGCAACTGCCAGTCATTTAAGCCGGGCCATGCCCACTAGGGCACGGCCGGGCATGGTGACTCACAGACAGCCCGGAAGGCAAGATTATACCTCATAGGCAGTCCTGTCACAAGGCAGAAGCTCACATGCAGTTCATGGGCCGCCGACAAAAAGATATTGCCAGAGGAGACCGCTTCAATCCTGCGACTAGGCCCCGTTGTTAAACCCAGAATTGGATCCGGTGACCGATTATCTGTTTGTATCTGCCTCTGGCACCAATCTCCTGTATTTCTTACCTGATTCCCTTTCCCATGCCTCTCCTTGGTTGTAACTAGTGTTGAGCGATTGCGTTGGCTATCGAGATCGAGCGATAGTCGATAGTCGTCCGCACGATAAGTTTTTTCGATAGGTGAGCATCGATTATATAGCGATTATCATTAAGAGTCTATGGGAGAGCAACAACACCTTCACACAACAGTCAAATGGATACGTGCTACATTCTTAGGGCCGAACACACTTAGTGTTATAAAAGTCACAGAAAAAAGTCACAGTCCATTCACTTATCCCCTGTCTTGTACCACACATGACCCTTTAAACCTGCATCATCACCCACAAATTAATAAGTGCCAGAAGGCAGTATAAGTTGAACCACATGTTACCTCTTGAACTTGGACATATGAAAAACCCTGTCCTTAACGCAAGCATGAGCCCCAAACCTGCATGACACCCAAGATTTAAAAAGTGCCCGCAAAAAGGAGTCTTTCAACCACCATTTAGTTGAACTGGACGATATACTGTCCCTGTCCCTTGGGGCCACAGATATGACCATTAAACCTGTCCTGACCCCCAGATTACAAAGTGCCCTGAAAAATGTGTCTTTCAACCACCATTTTAAGTTGAAACTGACATTGAGACTAGAACTGTACTGGGGCCACAAGCATTGACCCAGGTCCGGAGTTTAACAGTGGGTGCGTGAAGCCCAGGCAGCGTCCGGTCATCTATTAACGACCAGTGTAAAATACCCCCTAAGACCCGCAACAAAAACTGTCGTGCTGAAGACAGAGTTCGGAATCGATGTGTTTAGAACTCCAGCCTTCCTCAGTTACACAGTCAAGACCTTGGTTACCGCTTGCCCCTCCGATGAGTGCGGAAACCAATTGAGCATCACTGGAATACTGGTGGTTAAAAACGCTCCTGTTTTACACCCCAGGTGCCTTTCCTTTGGCAATCTTTTTTCTCATTTTACCACGTGCGGAGGAAATTGTCCTCTGTACTTGTTTTTCTGTCCGTAGCTCCATACTCCATGTCCTCTTGAATACCTAATCGGTCAAGTTTTCTGTACCTCCCTGTACAATTTCAGGGGAATTTTTTACCAGCTATGTTGTACAAGCAAGTTTTAGTAGTTTAATTCTAAAAACACATTTTTAAAATAGGAGTGGAAAGACCCACCATGTCTTTGTTTCCTCTTTTGTTCATTTTATAAATGGGTTGTCGTCAATACAGGGATTGAACAGCTATGATAAAGATCTTGCAAAAACCAGTCATTTATGCATATGTTTCCATTAACAGTGTCCTACCTATTCCTGTTTCTGACAGCAACATCACCCTTGACCACTCTTGCACAATGTGTGAAGAACAAAATCTGTTAAAAAAACAATTTTTTAGAATAGGACCTTAAGTATAGCGGCATGTCCACAGCATAATGCCCCCAAAAATCCAAAGCATGACCTTGAGCACTTGGACATTGTAGAAGAACAACTGTCCTGTTTAGAAAACAACATTTTTTATAGAAAGGAAACCTGTATATAGCGCATGTCACAGCAAAATGCCCCCAAAAATAGCAAAAGATGAACCATGAGAGCCACTTTTGTGACAATATGAAGAACAAATACCTATTAGAAACAACATTTTTTAGAATAGTAACCTTGTATATTGCAGCATATTCAAACAAAATGCCCCCAAAATTCAAAGCAGACCCTTGTAGCCACTTTGTCAATTGTGGATACAAAATGCTGTTAGAAGACAACAATATTTTATAATAGGACCTTAGTAATCTGTCATATCAAAGCGCAAGACCCAAAAAAAAATAATAAAAATTGACTATCTCAGCCACTGTTAAAAATGTGAGGGAGAAATGACACATAAGAACCACATTTCTGTTCAAAGGAACCATGATTATTGCTTGTATCTCCCAGCTACATGACCCCAAAAAAATATAAATATGACTTCTTCAGCCACTGTTAAAAATTGAGGTGAGGGAGAAATGCCACTTAAGAAGCCTACATTTCTGTCCAAAGGTAACCATGATTATTGCTGTATCACACAGCTACATGACCCCAATAGAATTATAAATAAGACTTCCTTCTCAGCCACTATTTATAAATTGTGAAGGGAGAAATGCCCTTAGAAGCCACATTTCTGTTCCAAAAGGACCATAAATTAATAGCTTTTTCTCACAGCAACATGAACCTACAAACCATGACAATGCGAAAACTCTTAAGGAATAAAGTGAGTAAATGGAATATGGTGTTGTCATGAACCATTGCAGTCTTTTTACAGTCTCCTCCACAAGCATAAGAGAATAAAAGAGGAAAAGAGAATAAAAATTGCATAAGAAAGATCATTTTAAAAAAAAAGTTTCAAGGATGACCATTTTCTGTTTGAAAAGAAATGTGAAGTAGACACGGCACAAATCGTGACTCTCGCATTGGGGCCACAACAACATCAGAGATCCAATCCCTTATCATCGTAGATTAAAAGTCAAACGATCCCCACATTATCTTGGAAAGCCGGAATGCCGTTTGTCTGTCATGACACCTCCACTGTGCGTGAAGTCCGCTCATATAAAAATGCTGGGCTGCAGCGTGCAGACAATACCTCTAGTGGCGTGACGAGCTAGCTCGGGCCATTTGTCCATTTTTGGATACCCATCAAGTCTATTGTGTCCGGAACACATGCAAAAACCATCGGTGTTGAACGCAGATAGTCGTGCACCATATCTTAAGCTGATCTCTGTGTGTTGGATGTTGGCCCATCATTCATGCGTTTGGTGGAGGTGGTAACAAAGATTGCCAGAGGTAACCCATAATGCCTTCTGCCACCTTGCCTGCTGCCTGCCGTTCGCCTATTTGGCACTCTACTGCGGTCACGTCGCTGAAGATGTTCACACCGAGACATTAGGGGAACGTGAATCAGACGACAGATGTCTCCATTGAACACTCAGCAAGACCATTTCCTGCATTTGACTCTCTATTTGTGGTGGGTGAAAGGAAGTGCCAGAGTTGTTGTTTTTGTACGCGGGAGTCCAGGAGGGTTGCCACCCATAAACTGTTGTTCATTTTTAGAGGCCTTAATGCGAGGATCATGTTGGAGGAAATGGAGCACAGCCCTCATGTGAGAGATGGGAGCCTTGATTTCCCCAACCTCTGGTCGAGGGGCACTAGCAACTGATCTTCCTCATCTTCCTCCCCTCCTCAAATTCGCCCTCTCCAACCTCTTTCCAAGGCAGGACCATCGTGTAACATCGGTGTCAATTAAATCCTCCTCCTCCCTCCTCCTTCCAAGCGCTGGCCGTCCGGCAACAGCACAACACAGCCCTGACTTGGCCTGAGATGAAATGCACCCTGAGAAAGCTGATGCGCCACCATGCACTAGCTCTGGACCCCGAACCAACGCCTTTAGTAAAAAAATGAAGACGATGATATTGTGAAACTGTTCGATCTTGTGATTTGACTAGAGAGAAACTCCCGAGTCCCGCATCTGTGTCCCGTCTCCCTCCTCCGTCGCTGGGCGGGACCTGTTGATTCAGAGTGTCCAACGATCGTTGTCCAGAACAAAGATCACACAAATGCTCATGCTGACAAGGCATTTGTCCGCACTGACCATTTTGTGGCTTTCCTTCTAAACTGCAAGGATGGTGCAGAACTTTTTTCACCTGCTCCACTCTCGTTGGTTTAACACCCGGTTGGTCCGCACCGCTGCTTGTCATGCGCCATGGTCAGCTTCTACTGTTCAAATGATTGCTCTGCAGCCACTAATCGCTGGGAGCAATGGTGGAGTTGTGGAATTCCAGCGTGTTTGCCACGTTAAAAACAACAATGAACGGTTGACGGGTGAGGCACAAGCAGACGCTGTAAAAACTCAGCGCAGAAGGGACGAAGCAGGGGTGAACGTTGGAAGTTGCGGAACTCAGACCTCGAGCCGTTCTTCCCAGCAGTCAGACCCGGGTAGCTTTTAGAAATTTCTGGACGACAGGTTCATGACATATGTGACAGGCAAAGGATGTTGCTCCCAGTCTACGATCTTAAGGGCGGCCAGCAGATTTCCGCCTGTGTTTTTAGTTTTTTTTTTAATCTTTTTTTATGCTTTTTTTTGTTATTCACACCACCTTGCCTGGCACAAGGTTTATGCCACCCAGCCAGCGCTTCGGTCACGGTTGCATATATAGCCGTCCACAGCTCCTGACCTGTGTGTGGACGGTCTCCAAGGCAGAATAATTTGTCAACACGGCCGCTGGTGTCCTGGCACGTTATTCCACCCGGCCTACCAAGGACCTTGTGGAAAGAACCCTGCACCATCCCTGCGGTTTTGGAAGAGCGTGCGCTCGTCGCTGAGACCGCCGTCACCCCCAGAGACAATCCACCCAGTCACCCATTGAGCTGTCACAGAGATATAGCGGTCCTTGGCCAGTGCTTACTAAGTCCATGTGTTGGTGTGAGATGGATTTTCGCGGAACACAGAGCAGACAACGCGCTTGAAATTTTAGATGACACGTTCTGGCCAGGGCAGGGTCGGCTTTTTGGTCAAAGATAAATGCCTTCTTGGTCATCTGAGATTGGGGCAGGCGAGGGCCATGACCGTGGCGGAACCCATCTGTGTCCCACCAACGGAAAGGCAACATCTCCAAGGCCAAATCCTTGCAATGCCGACATTCCAGCATTTAGCTTTGGGAAGGTTTGGGTTAAATTGGGTTTCCTACTGCTCCAAACCTGGAAGACAGAAGGCTGGCAGCTGAGACTGACCATTGTACGGCGTGCAGGTCGTCAAACTGGCGGAAGGAGAAGGGTAGGATGGGTCTCTGGTGGTGCAGGTCGGTAACTCGGGCGACAGAGGATTCTGAAGCTGGAGGCTGATCCCTGATCATGATCTCCTGAGAGACAAGGCCAAGCTTAGGAACGCTTGGTGGTGTGTGGTAGGAGGAGAGGCGAGAACATAGAGGGTGTGATAGTGGTTGGAGGCTCACGTCGTCGGACCTGGCTTTTTTGGCCAAGTGTTCCCTCCAATTCAACACATGCATTCCGCTGCATGTGACTAAGACAAGTAGGTGGTGTTTAACCACTTAAGGTTCTTGCCTCTACTTAATGCGTTTACGGTCAAGGCGGCATATGAACATCGCTGGTAGAATCAGAGGCTATCACAAAAATGGCCCAGGCTTGAGTAGGTCCTTGGACCTTATTAGTCGCCACGATAAGCGAGAGCGGGGTTATGCGCTGACGTGGCGGGCGGAATCATATCGCGGGACTTCTGCGACCGCCCCTCCCTTTTAGTGGCGGGAACCGTATTGTCTTCCTCCTCGTCCAGTGATGAAGCGCTCGCAAGAATTCGCAAAAGACCAGGATGGTCCGCAATGTCCCAAACATTTAAATTTATAACACAGGTGACTTGGCGTCCTGACTTTCTGCATCCAGAAGCTGGGGCACAAGCAAGGGGCACTGCAAGGCGTTGCCACCGCCCGGGAATTTTTGCGATTGAGGCTTCCTTCACCTCCTCTGATGCCAGTAACTGGGGGGTCAGACAATAAATCATCCCTTGACTTTTAACATGCCTTTTGACCCCCCAAAGGATTTTTCCATCAAAGAGGTCTTCAGAAATGGATTTTCCCCATGGTGGGACAGAGTTGACATTTGGGGGTGCTTTTAGTTGGACGGATCTGTGATGCTTGAGACATTTGTGGCCGGGGACGCGAGGCGAGGAGGGAAGAATGCTAAGCGGTTAAAAACCACGAAGGGAAAATTGGCGACGATGCGTTACTTAGAAAAACACAGGGGCCCTACCCCCCGATGACGGGCCCGACGTCCTGCCAATGACGATGCTGGGATGGGGTTTGGCCAGCATGGAAGGAGCCCTTTCTCGTACCTCTCCTCCCGTGCCCCCCCCTTTGCCGTTCCACCCGCATTTCGCTCCATGTTCAGAATTTTTAAAAATTTGGAAAAAAGGAGGAATAGTTTTTGGGAAAAATTTTTTTATTAAAAGACGGCAAATCACAGCTATTTTCCCAAACCCTCTAATCAAAAAAAAATTGCTGGATTCAAAATTTTAACTGCAAGGGTTTCAACAAATTGGACTGGGAAAAGTCCAAAAAAAACGGTACGTTTGTTTTTGGTATAAAAAACGGTATTTTTTTCACCCTTTTAATTCCCCGTGGGGAAATGAATTGCTGTTTTAAAAATTTACGTAAGTGCTGCGCAAAACAAAGCGGGGTGCAAATAAAAAAACACTACTGTTATGTTTTTGGGATAATTTTAAGGGGATTTTTTGCACCTTTCAATTCCCCGGGTGATATAGAATTCTGTTTTAAGATTTTCGTGATGCGCGTAATGAACAAAGCTGGGTGGCCCCAAAATTTAAAAAAACGTAACTGTTATGTTTTGGGATAAAAAACAATATTTTTTGCACCTTTTAATTCACCTTGTGAATATAGAATTTCGTTTAAAAATTTAGAGATGCTGCGTCAATGAACAGTGCTGGGGGGGCAAAAAACAAAAAAAACTAACTTTATGTTTTGATTAATAAAAGTATTTTTTGCACCTTTCAATTCACCCGGGTGAATATGAATTGCTGTTTTAAGATTTACGTAGTGCTGGTCAATGAACAAAACTGGTGTGCAAAAATTTAAAAAAACCCTTAAAATGTTATGTTTTGGTATAATAAAAAGGTATTTTTTTTACTGTGGTGAATAAAGAAAGTGTTTTAAGTTTACTAGATGTGCTCAATGAACAAGTGGGGGTGCAAAAATCAAAAAACACGTAACTGTTTTTGTTTTGGTATAATAAACGGTATTTTTTCAACCTTTTTAAATTTTTAATTTTTAAAAATTGGGGGTGAAAAAAAAAAAGAATTTTTTTTTGGGATAATAAGATTTTTTTCGGGGTTTTGAATTTTTTTTTCTGTGTCGTCAATGAAAATGCTGGGTGGCAAAAACAAAAAACACAACTTTTATGTTTTTTGGGTTTAAAAAACGGGATTTTTGCCCTTTAATTCACCGTGGTAAAAAGAATTGTGTTTTAAGATTTACTAGATCTGCGTCAATGAGCAATGCTGGGGGCGCAAAAAAAAAAACACGTAACTGTTATGTTTTGGGTTAATAAACATATTTTTTGCACCTTCAATTCACCTGAGGTGGAAAATAGAATTTCTGTTTTTAAAATTAACAGATCTGGCAAAGAACATGCTGGGTGTGCAAAGGTCAAAAAAAAGGGAAAAGTTTTGTTTTGGTATAAAAAACGATATTTTGTGCACCTTTCAATTCACCTGTGGTGAATATAGAATTTTGGGTTTTAGATTTCGTAGATGCTGCGTCAAAGAACATGCTGGTGTGCAAAAGTCAAAAAAACACGTAATGTTATGTTTTGATATAAAAAGGTATTTTTTGCCTTTCAATTCACCTGTGGTGAATATAGAATTGCTTTTTTTTTAAAAATTTTCGTGTCTGGTCAAAAACAATGCTGGGTGTGCAAAAATCAAAAACATTTAAATTTATGTTTGAATAATAAACGGTATTTTTTGCACCTTTTAAAAACTGTGGTGAAAATTTAAAATTTCTTTTTTGATTTCGAGATGGCGTCAAAGAACAATGCTGGGGGGCGCAAAATAAAAAAAAAACGTAACTGTTATGTTTTGGGATAAAAACGTATTTTTTTCACCTTTCAATTCACCTGTGGTTAATTAGAATTGCTGTTTTAGATTTCGTAGGCTGCGTCAAAGAACATGCTGGGTGGCAAAGTCAAAAAAAAACGTAATGTTTGTTTTGTTAATAAACGGTATTTTTTGCCTTTTTAATTTACCTGTGGTGAAAAATAGAATTGCTGTTTTAAGATTTACGTAGATGCTGGTCAATGAACAATGCTGGGTGCGAAAGTCAAAAAACAGTAATGTTATTTTTGATATAATAAACGGTATTTTTTGCCCTTTCAAATTTACCTGTGGGAATATAGAATTGCTGTTTTAAAAATTTTCGTAAGCTGCGTCAAGAACAAAAGTGGGTGCGCAAAATCAAAAAACAGTAAAATGTTATGTTTTGTATAAAAAAGTATTTTTTTTACTTTCAATTCCCTGTGGTGAATATAGAATCCGTTTTAAGATTTTCGTAGAGCGGTCAATGAACAATGCGGGGTGCGCAAAAGTAAAAAAAACTAAATGTTATTTTTGGTAAAATAAAAGATTTTTTTTGCACCCTTTTAAATTTACCCGTGGTGAATATAAATTGCTGTTTTAAATTTACGTAATGCTGCGTCAAGAACAATGGGGTTGCGAAAGTCAAAAAACACGTAACTTTTTGTTTTGTATAAAAAACTATTTTTTGCCCTTTAATTCACCCTTGGAATATAGAATTGCTTTTTAAATTTACGTAGATGCTGCTCAATGAACAATGCTGGTGCGAAAGCAAAAAAAGAAATGTTTGTTTTGAATAATAACGGTATTTTTTGCCTTTTTTAAATTTACCTGTGGGGAATATAGAATTGCGTTTTAAGATTTACGTAGAGCGGTCAATGAACCCAAAGCTGGGTGCGCAAAAGTCAAAAAACCAATGTTATGTTTTGGTAAATAAAACGATATTTTTTTCCCTTTAAATTCACCTGGGTTTAATATGAATTGCTGTTTTAAGATTTACGTGATGTGCTCAATGAAAATTTTCTGGGGCGCAAAAGCAAAAAAAAACGTAACGTTATGTTTGGGTTTAAAAAAACGAATTTTTTGACCTTTCAATTCACCTTTGGGGAATATAGAAAGTGTTTTAAGATTTCGTAGTGGCCTCATTAAACAATGTGGGTGTGCAAAAGTCAAAAAAACGTAACTGTTATGTTTTTATATAAAAAACGGGTTTTTTTTCACCCTTTTAATTCACCTGTGGTGAATATAGAATTGTGTTTTTAAAATTTACATAGATGCTGCGTCAATTTAACAATGCGGGTGCCAAAAGTCAAAAAACACGTAACTGTTATGTTTTGATATAATAAACGGTATTTTTTCACCTTTTCAATCCCTTGGTGAATTAAAATTGCTGTTTTAAGATTTACGTACATCTGCGTCAATGAACAATGCTGGGTGATAAAAAGTCAAAAAAACACTTAAATGTTTTGTTTTGGTATAATAAACGAATTTTTTGCACCTTTCAATTCACCTGTGGTGAAAATAAATTGTGTTTTAAGATTTAGTAAGCTGCTTTTAATGAACAAAGGGGTGTGGCAAAAAAAGTCAAAAAAAAACAAACCCCCGGGGAAAAAACGTTTTTGTTTTGATTTAAAAAAACCCAAAAAAAAAAACGAAAATTTTGCACACTTTCAAATTCACCTGTGGTGAAAATTTGAATTGCTGAAATTTTTAAAGAAAATTTTAAAAAAAGTTGATGTTTTTGGCGAAACCCAAAATTTTAAATAAATTTTTTTTTTAAAAAGGTGTCGCAAAAGTAAAAAAAAACACGTAACTGTTATGTTTTGGTAAATAAACGATATTTTTTGACCTTTTTAATTCACCCGTGGTGAAATAAATTGCTCTTTTAAATTTACGAATGTGCGTAATGAACAATTGGGTGCGCAAAAAAATCAAAAAACACATAATGTTATGTTTTGGTATAATAAAAGATATTTTTTGCACCTTTCAATTAACCTGTGGTGAATATAGAATTTCGTTTTTAAAATTTACGAGATGCGCGTCAATGAAAACAATGCTGGTGGCAAATCAAAAAACACCGTAACTGTTATTTTTTGATATAAAAAAGGATTTTTTGCCCTTTCAATTCACCTGGGAATATAGAATTGCTGTTTAAGATTTACGTGATGCTCGTCAAAAGAGCAAAGCTGGTGCGCAAAAAAAAAAAAACAGTAAATTTTGTTTTTTGGGATAATAAACGGTATTTTTTCACCTTTTAAATTTACCTTTGGGGAATATAGACTTGCTGTTTTAAGAGTTAAGTGGATGCTGCGTCAATGAACAATGCTGGGTGCGCAAAAGTCAAAAAACACGTAACTGTGATGTTTTCGTACGATACATGGGAGTTTGGGCAACAAACAACCTGTGCTGACTACAAGATTGCTGTATTTTAATTTAACTGCACGTTGGATATATCAACAGTCATAGGTGAAATGGGCAAAATTGAAAATGAACACCTGTCTGAAATGTATACTGATAATAAAAGTGAAGTTTTGCAGCTAACAAAGAGACCTGCAGTTACTAGAAATGATTTGTATCCAATATAAGTTCAGGCTGCCCAATATCCATGAAATATTTCAATAGCAAACTGTTAATAATAAAGATATTCCACTACAATATCTACACTAAGTCTTGGTGAACTTTATCCAGTGTTCTTTATAGATAGAGCTTATCTGTGTTCGCCCACGGCCCCCCCCCCCCCGCTCCCACTGCCGTGAATTTACAGCGGTAATCTGCTTTAAAATTGTCTTGCTAACAACATAAAATCTTCAAATCTCTAATCTAACTAAATTGGAAGGATCACAGCTAATAGTAGAGGTTTCTCTGTGCAGAAATAGACTAATTTCGCTGAGCTGTTTGGCCACAGCAGGTCCTATCCCTATGAGACGCTGAGAGACACTGAGGCTGAAACAGGAAACGCTGTTCTATGTAAAACGAGGTCATGTGATTTTTCCAGCCAATCGCAACCATACACATCCCAGTCATGACGTCGCACACACATCTCACCTTGCTCTATTCTGTAATCTCATTTGCTGGCTGGCAAAATTACAGGAAGCGCCGAAAAAGCGCGATCTTAATAGATGATGCTCAGATTTTAACCTTAATTATCGCATGATCTGGAAATTTCGATCACCATAAAAACCTTGCCGATTTCAACTTTGTCGATAAAAATCGCTCAACACTAGTTGTAACATCTTGGCTGCTGACCTTAGCTATACCTGTCATTTTGTCTCTGCTTCCTATAAGAAAAATAATGAAGGAATTGAACATTTTGATCTTGTAACTGAAATATTTCTATTACCTGTAAAACTAGTGAATCATCTTGTTCATGGTGTATTTCAACACACCTTTCTATAAATAGCTCCCTAATTTAAGACACAGTTTGAAGTCCTCCTTACTTCTTGAATCTTCTTGCTAGAGAACATTTAAGGTACAATGCTAGTAAGTTGTAGGATTTGGAGACCATTTCTAAAATCACTTTCTGTTTATTAATTCCTAAATATATCTTTGCAGTTAAACTAACATAATATAATGGTTCTTATCAGTGTTCGGGAAAATACTTTGGAAAAGTATTTTAAATACAAAATACAAAATACTTATGACTGAAGTATTTTAAATACAAATACTAAATACTTTCATCCCGAAGTATTTTAAATACAAATACTAAATACTACTTCAAAAGTATTTTCCAAATACTAAAATACTTGAAAAATGTAAACAAAAAAATTAATAAAAACCAAAAATGGATCAGAGGTACTTTAACCCACTAGGATTAGCATCTACCCTGCAGATATGTCAGTGGCCAGGATTCATTGTGTCCGTCACTTGTAGAAGATATCTGTCACATGGAGGAGAGGATGCTACAGTACAGTAAAGAGAAACATACAGGTACCTTCCTTTAGTTACTATGCCTTTTAATGTCAGGCATTTGGGGATATTAATTTAGTTTTAGTAACTCCATGTGCTTCACATTAATAGCAGTTAACCCCATCATGTCCCTCATATTAACCCCTTTGTGCCCTATATAAGGGTTACTAATATGTGAGACCATGGGGGTACTAATAGAGGACCTTAATTATGAAGATACCTAATTATTACCTCCATGTCTCTCACATATCAGTAAGGCCATGTTCACACGGCTTAATCCTGAACGTATTTCAGTCCGTAATTACGCGCCGGAGTGCGCAAATTATGGGCTGAATACGTCCTAGTAACTACGGTAATCCACAGTTCTCATAGAGAACTATGGATTACGTCTCCTCTCCCTGCTCGGCGAATACGCCGCGGGGGGAGATAAGTGACATGTGAATTACCAGCGGCGTATACGCGCCACTGGTAATGAATGTCTATGGGCCGGCGAGGTGCCGGCCCCCCGCTCACTCCCCCGCTCCCGGCCACACGGCGTAATTGCGGGGCGTAGTTACACCCTGCAAATACACCGTGTGAACCTAGCCTAACTCTTATTTGAGGCATACAGGGGGTTAATGTGAGGGACATGATGGGGTTAACTGCTATTACTAGGCGGCACATGGAGTTACTAAACTGTAATGCACATGACCAGACTTTATCTGCAATGGTGGATTTCCCCCTCGCGGCTTATACTCGAGACAATACGTTTTCCCAGTTTTTTGTGGTAAAATTAGGGGCCTCGGCTTATATCCGTGTCGGCTTATACTCGAGTATATACGGTAATTTTACGGAATGGATTACGAGATCGGGATGATTAAAAACTAAAAATAAATCACGCTTCACTACAAGGCGGACTTGCGTTGCTGGAACGCGCTGGAATTTTTCCTCCTCTCATCGCACCTCGCACGAGATAGGAGAAATGAGAATGATGACGTGACTCGCGCTGTTGTTTTTTTTTAAGTGCGGTGAGGCAGGTTATTTAAATTACAACATATGTTTTGAATTTAGAAAGTAATTAAAATACTTAAAATACTTTCTAAAAGTATTTTAATTACAAATACAAAATACTGAATAAAAAAGTATTTTGATTACAAAATACAAATACCTGACAAGTATTTTAAATACTATTTTAATTACTTGTATTTTAAATATTCCCGAACACTGGTTCTTATAGACAGAAACACATTTATTCCTCCACGTGATAATGGATTCTTATACATTTGTGCATAGGCATTCATGCTGGCAGTTTACGGTATATCTCTTTTATTTACTAGATACACTTAAAACTAAATAATGTTAATACCTATGTAGCCATATAAAACGTCTATTACAATGTAGATCTAAACTGATGGCAATTTTGGGATCAGAAATGAAAGAAAAAGCATTTGGGGATAAGGAATGAAATAGTTCTTTGGCTCATGCCTTATGAATTTCAAAGTTGGCATCAGTGGGGGAAATAAAGCTTAAAGGGGTTGTCTCCTCTCAGAGTTTCATAGATGCATCCTGTCACTTCCAGGTCAGACTGTCTGTAATTAGTATACGAGCTCCATGCATTCACTCCGTTTATTCAACTCCGTGTTTTCAGTCTGCTAATTAGTTTAATTAGTTTAGAAGCTTCTCTGAAACTGCTAGCAGATTTATCTAAAGTAAAGAATAGTAATTAGTCTTTTGGCTGAAAGTTCAGATACAACAGGCTCTCACTCTGGCTGCTGGGACATATAACAAACAGCAGGGGAGAAAAGAGTACACAGGTCGGTCACTGGGGGAACCAAATAGAACCAGGAAGGTGATAAAATCATTTGTAGCTCCTTAACAAAAACGATGAACAAAGCAATGTATTTGGAAAATGTCTTCATTTAGTGTTCCCTACATTTTGAAAGCTATTCTTTGTAGCGAGACAATCTCTTTAAAAATTCCCTATTCCCCTTCTTTCATCCACATCTTTCCCCACCGTTGGTTGAACTTGATGGACATATGACTTTTTTCAAATGTATTAACTATGTAATTATGTAACAAGCCAGTATAGGATTTAATTTCCTTTTCTTTTAGCATTGAAGATATACATATAAAAACATATGGTTTATCAATTAAACAAATAACTTATTAACTGATGAGGGACCAGGAGATCAAACTACTTTTTATTATTGACATAGATAATATTGTATTACACCTGGTAGCTATTAAATATCATATATTAAATATTGTAATTTAAAGGGGTATTCCCACCTGTATGCTTAGCTTTAAACATGTAGGCAAAAGTAAATATAGATTTTTACCAAACACATTGCCCTTCTGATTTTGCTTCCTTTCAGAGCTAGAGCAGTTACTATTTCCTGCTTATATACACAAGCTTCCCTTGGTTACTTCCCATCTCTCTGTGATCTAGCAGCCTTGGCCAGGATGGTGACATCAGTCCCTGCTGTGTCTTATCAGCAGCACAGGAGCTTGTTTATGTTTCTTACTGGCAAATGTTAACCTTTTAAAGCTCTGTAACATTGTGTCCAGCTTTTAAGACCTCTTTATTACTAATGTCCCTCTAACAGACTCAGCTAGGAATAGTGATATGCCAATCACTGCTGTAGAACTGTCCACAACCGGAACAGAAAGTAGGAGCCTGAAGCTGGCTGTGAAGAGTAGACTCTGAGAAACAGCTTGATAAGAAAATCCCTTTAAAAATGAAAAAAAAATATAATGTTGCATTAATAATATAATATAAACATTCAATTTTATTAAAGGCAAACTGAAAAACAAGCCAAAAAAACACATGTTTTTTTTGCGAGTAAGGTTTAATGGAGTAATTATCTATCACAATTAATCTCTGAATCAACATTCGTCTTGCACTACTGAAATAACAATGTAGCCTAAATCACTTCATTTGTATACAGAGGGACCTTAAGTTAATGTTGTTTTAAAACGTAACGTTTACTGGAATCCAGCTTAACACACTACAGATCGACCTTACATTATGGGAAAAACTTTTTTATGAAGATGGTGAGAGCTTATTTTCTACAAATGTATTGGATACCACCTATTTTTAAAACAGAAAAAAGTATGAAAACACCATTCAACAGAACTCCGCATTCACCTTTGATTATACCTATGTTATATAGAAGTCATATCATGCCCCCTCCTACACAAGCTACATTTTTTCTTATGCCACATTTTTCCTTTGTTCTATATGAAGCCTTGTTGTTAAATTACATGACTGTGTGATACAGTGCCTAAATAATACCACCATACAGTATGTGAGCAAAATAATGTAGACAATTTATGTAAGATATTCTGTAGATAATTTAGCAAGATATAACTGAGTATTAAATAAATATGTCTTAGACTCACACTCTGTTGATCTTAGAAACACAGATTATTTTTAATACCTTTTGTGAGTCTTGTGGGGTTAATAACATTCACTAACCAGATCTAGGAGGTGTTATATTCTGCAAATAAGCTGGTAAAGGGATTAATTTTGAAGGATTTTTACCTTCTCCTAATTTCCTGGTTTGAAAGAGGAAATAGCAGATCTGGCCACAAGGGAATGCAGCACTTTGGTGCGCCGTTTCTCCTCCTCCACCATGGGAGCTTCAATACAGCTACAGCTAATTGCTCCTCAATTGAGACCTTTAAGGAGAAAACTCCTATGAATACAAAACCATATCTCATACAGAGTTATGACACTACCTAAATCAGTAAGCTATAAATGTTGTGAAATGCAGACAACCCCTTATAATACCTAGATTATTACTACCTGCGTACAGCAGATTTTTTCCATCTTATGAAAATACTATGAGGTTAACCTAAGCTGGTACAAGGGATTAATTTTGAAAGGAGTTTTTTACCTTCTCCTACACATTCTTCCTAGTTTGAAAGATGGGAAACATACAATTGGCCACAGGGAATGCAACAGCACTATTGCGTTCTCCCCCCATGAGGAGCTTCAGAGTACAGCTGGAGCCTTGCTGCCTACTCAATGAGACTGAACGAGCCTATTAATACAAACTCATATCCATCAGAGGTTTATGACATATCCTAGACCAATCATATACGATTCATATATCAATAGTGTGAAAGGGTCCAACCCCTTTATATACTGTATATCTCTGTAAAGCTCTAGATATCTCCATCTTATGACAATAGGATCACTTAACAGCTTATCACAAAAGGTGACTTACTTGCATACTTGCCGCGAGCTACTCTGTCTGTTCACTTCTGTACAACTTTGCCTGGCTATTCTCTGTACTTCCAAAGGAATACCAAGAATAATATGGATAGTATGGTTATACTAGATATTCCCATTAGAGATGGGCGAATTTCTCAAAAATTCGGTCAGGTCACTTTCCCGAATTTCCGGACAAACTCTTCATGCTTCTTCGCCGTCACGACTTACTTCGGGTACACGCAAGTCACGTTTTCCAAAAAACAGCTATATCCAGCTTGACCTAGCAGAGCAGCAGGGTGCTCGTAGTTAAATCTGTTGTGTCTCTTGCTTAGTATATGCGCAGAACGGGGAGCCTTAGAGTCATCTTAGGTCCTTCATACAATGTTTGTCAGTTTTAGTATGAACACGCACAATGGACTTGAGCCGCTAGCTCTTAGACTCTTCGCTTCACTATAAAAATGCCCTTGGGCACTGAACTGGAGGGCAAGCAAAGCTGACCAAAAACTCTGAAGCAGGAAACGACACCCGATAAAGTCATTATGCTAAGCAACAAGACTGAAAAAAACAAACTGTAAACAGACTGCCAGGAGGTAGCTAACATTACACGTGACCTAGTGTGGGGAGGTGACGGCGGCAGCCACAGCAGCATGAAGGTCAGACAGTTCAGGCACAATGACATTCTGGAAGTGCGCGGCAAAAACAGTACCTTAGCCGGCAGGCGGTAAGCACAATGCCACAGCGTGGAGGTCACGGTGGCAAGACAGCATGAGGTCCAGGCAGTGGCACAATGACAATTCTGGAGCTGTGCAAAAAAGGAGTAGCGCAAAAGAGGTCAGGCGTACAAATGACACAGTGCGTCTGAGGGTGCAACGGTCGGAGCAACCAGCGCATGCATAATGTCAAGACCAGTGGCACACAATCGACAGACAACACAAACAGTGTGGAGGGCACGCAGCAGCCAACATCAGCAGCATGACTCAGACAGTGGCAACAATGACAAATTCCTGAGGTGGCCAAAAACAGGAGTAGGCCACATGTGGAGGCAACGGCAGCAGCCACGGCAGCCACATAGTCAGACCGTGGCACAAATGACACAGTGTGGAGGGCAGACCGGAGTCACAGCAGCCAGCACCAGGGTTCAGAGGATCAGTGCAACAATGACATTCTGCAAGTGGCAACATTAGTATCTAGGTCCCACAGAGCGGCACCACATGACTAGAGACGCGCAGTAAAGGTCACGGTCGGCAGCAGCATGAGGTCAGGCAAGTTGGCACAATGACAGAGAGTGAGAGGTGAATGACGGCAGGAGCAGCCAGCAATCAGGTCAGCAGAAGTGGCACGAAAGTGTAGGCATTACCCTGGAGGTGGCAAAACAGACCAGGGCCCGCAGAGTGGCACAATGACACAGTGTGGGATGGACCGCGAACAGCAACAGCAGCACAGCAAGACACAATAGAGTGCACAATGACAGATGTTGAGTGGGTGCAATAACCAGTCCCTGGTAAAGACGGTGGTAGCAGATGGAGGATTCAAACTATCAGCAGCGTGTGGGCGCATCATGGCGGGTGGCGGCATCAGAATAGTGGACTAAGGGCAGGTAGTTTTAGAAACACCAACCGCGGACGCCCTAAGTCCCATTGGTGTGTGAAAATCCTGGCCTATCCACGCCAGATTATCATCTTGAGCAAAATGGTCAAGCTCCGTTCAAACATTTCCCGTGGTCAAGCGGGTTCGTCCTGGGGTAAACGCATGGCCTCCCAGCCGACACGAGAAACAACTCCGCTCTGATGCCACACTTTTCTTCACTGGCCAGTGCGACGCAATGACAGAGCACATTTCTTCCACTGCCAAACTCGGCGAACGATATTGCAGGTCCACACATGCCTGTTTGGCGTGCTCCCGTAAGTCCAGCGGATCTTCTAACTGGGATGGCAGAGTGGGGCGTCCTGGGCAAGCATAGACGGCCACTCAACCTGTTGGTTCAGGGAAGAGCTCCATGTCCCTCTTGCCGGCTTGCTCTTGGTGAGACTGCCCTTCCCTCACTAGAGCGTCTGATCAGGAAGCCGACTCATTAGTGACACCAGACTTAGGACTTACTGCTTTGTCTTTGGACTGGTACTGCTCCAACCGTCCCCCACCTTTCCCCCAGCATAACCGCAGGCAGTAGAGTCCGTGAGCCGCGCACCCCCCGCGGTTCAGAACCTGTCAGATGGAGGGACGATGCCGCACCTAGGCAGTGGAGCCGAACTGATTCAAAGTCTTTCTCCCTATAGACTCAATTTGAGTTTGACTCTTTCCCCTCTCAATAGCTGGAAAAAGCTCACATTTTGAGAAACCGGTAGCGACGGTCAATCCCTCTCTTCCGGATGCGTCGGAATCTATTCGGCTGTCCACTAGCCAGGCAAACTAAGCAATGCTGGCGGGACCATTCTGCACAAGTGACACCGAGGGGTCTCCCTGCCTCCATGTTCCACTGTAACACCTGCGCCACAGGTGCTTGTGACATTCCTTACTGCCTCGTCTTGCCATCATCATCCATCCACTTCCCTCCGCTTCCCCCCTCCAGCTTCGCCTCCCTGCTCCCTCCTCTTTGCACCTGGTAAGACAAAAATCCACTCAATTTCGATTTTCGACCGACTAATGCTCTGCTCGCAATGTTCCTCCTCCCTCCTCCTCCTCCACTTCAGTCCCCCCCGGACTCTGTGGAGCCGACCACTCCGAATTTGTAGGCGCGCACACCTCCATGTTTCCCTCTCCCAGTACAGAATTTTTCAGCATCTTGTCCAGACACACGAGAAACGAGTCCAAGTGGCAATGACGTTATTTCACTATATCCCGTCTCATATCCCCACCTGGCGCTGACAAATAACGTGGCCTCCTCGAATGGCCTCAACAAACGGCGGTGTCACGCATGAGCTGCCCACTGGCTGACATCAAAGTTACACAGGGATACTTCATGTCCTGCCTGGAATCATCAAAAAATCGTTAGATGAGAGCTTATCATCTCTTAGTTTCATGTTCCAGTGATTTTGTGACGCAGTTCATGTCCAACATGGTTGCAGCCTAGGAATGTCCAGCGGGTGAAACAATCGCATATCAGAGCGTGTTGGTGGAGGCCGATTCTGCCGCTGCACTCGAGGAGGGTGTTCCTGGCTTTGTACCGAATGGATAAAAATGCATGCACGAGTTCCTGGCCATTTTCAGAATGTTCTGAAGATCGGTGGAAGACTTCGAACCTTTTACCACCAGATTGAACACGTGCGCCATGCAGGGCGCATGGACCAATCCCGCTCTCGTGCAGCGCGAGGAACACCATGTTCCCTCCCCATTGTCCGTCACCATAGGTTCCGATTGCAGTTGGCGCGGAGAAAGCCACACATCGTTTTCTCTTTGCTGCATGACGCTGGAGCAGTTTCCTCCCCTGTGTGACTTCGATTCGCCGAGGCAAGCAGGTGATAGAACTGCGTGACAACCGGCTGGATGCCTAACACAATGTGGTATGATTGAGCAGTACTTGTGGAGGCTGAGAAGGTGGTGGTGGTGGAGGAGGAGGAGGCGGACATGGCGCAGAGCACAGTTTGACAACGTGGAGGAGAAAGAGCGCGGCGTCTCCTGCTCCAAGTCTGTTTTGAGGTGTGCACGCTGGGCATGAAGGCACATTCACCCAGTGGGCCGTAAAGGCATTTCACTGCGGCCCTGACCGTAGTTACAGCTCCAGAACGTCCTCTGCGCCGCCGTGACCCTTGGAACAAACCGATAAGCTCCAAGGACAAGACCCCACTTTCTGTTTCTACATATTTATGAAGTGCTGGTACTGCCTATTTCGCAAAGAAATTACAGGCATGGAACTCTCCATCTCGGCTTCGGGCACAAGCCATTTAGTTTCTGAATGGGTGCGCACAGAGACCTACCATTTGGAAGGGAGGGACTGCAGGTACCAACAACACGGACAGGACAGCACGTCCAGCTGCCACGCATCCTTAGGATGTTGGACGCATACTGTTGTTTCCTCTTTAACAATCGACCTCTCCTGAACGGACTTTGCTGTGCCCCATGAATTAGCGAATGAGCAGGAGCATCTGGACCGGAGAGGATGTTCCTAAGAGAAACAGCTGCTCCTTCTGCAGAGGTGCGTTGGAGAGCACTTGACTGGCGAAATGGCATGCTGATGCCACTGGCCGCTGCAGATCTGTCTTCTTACTGCGCAGCGGTCCAGGATGGACACCCCACATCATAGATTCCAACGCGTTTCACCCCAGGCCACCGGAGTTGGACGCTGCATGTGTTGAACAGGGCCGTTGTGGCCAATGTTAGCTCCCGTGGCCACGCTTTCACTTTCCGCCACAGAATCTTATCCTACATAAACCATATTCGGCTCCTCCGTGTCTTAGCAAAGAACTCACAGCCCCCGAGTAGCTGAATTTTACCAGCCACACGCTCGCACTGATGACTACAGCCTACTTACTGCCGGCCGCTGGCCTCGCTGATTCCCCTGTGCCGCTACTGTCTTGGACCTGCTAAGCGGGTTTCTACCCCGTGGCCGCTTGGCTCCCGACCTCACACAAACTGCTGCTACCACGTGCGACTCACGCCACACAACCCACTTGCTGCTGCGCCGCCTGCCTTACCCAAGCTGAACGCCCTCTCTCCGACGATGATGAAGCCCTTGCTTCACCTCGGCTTGTCTGGTGCGTGGGGCACTGGAATAATAGTGATGGGGTTATTGGAGAAAAACACCTTCTCCTGACGTGATGAAGCCCTTGCGTTCATCACCCGGCTAGCTCCCAGTGGCCGGAAGTCACGGTACTCTACATCATCATCTATTTGTGATTTCAATCTCGTCGACTATTCATCAGTCCTCATCACCGGTCCTTGTAAGCCGAGGCTGCACCTCTCACCACATGACCTCCCATGCCTCTCTCCCACATCTACATCACTATTCTGGCCGCCTTACATGCCTAGAAGACTGAGGGTCTTATTGGCCACCCATCATTCTTCGCTGTCCAAGGATAGCTGGCCTGACTGCCTCCTCTCAAGCAGTGTTCACAAGCCACGCTATATAGTGCGGGCGCTGAGCCCAGAACCACATAGTAAGATCCCTGGGCTGAGGAACTGGATGGGACAGAGGCGGCTGAGGACAGGTGAACGGCCGCTGACCGCCCCCCTCCCGGCGCATGCCAACTAAGTGTTGTTGACAGAGGTTCACACCGACTCTTGCTGGGTTGTCAGCATGATCATCTGAGAGGAAGAGGATGACTAGGCAACCAATCAAGAACCCTTTGGGTTGCTGAACAACACAGCGCCGCTAGATGACAGCGGGCAGATCGAGGTAGACCTTCACCGAGTGACCCCCTGCTCTGCGACGTCCCGAATTTGCTGTGCTGGCGGACCCTGGGCCCGATTCAGAAAGTTTGTGCCACGCCACTCTGCAGTTGCAGAGAGCCTGCCACCTTCTCTGTCGTGACATACTGTTGTTTCTAAAATGTACAGACACTGCACATCTGATCGCTATCTGTCTAAGTCTGATTAAAATAACAATCACCACCACTGTTTTCTCTGACATCCAAGATAAACACCCAGTAACAAAGCTTGGGTAAACCCGATGTCGCGACTATAAATTGCGCTTCCACAAATGAGCCAGCGAAAAATCTTACTTGTATGAGACATGTCCGTTTACAAGCACTGTGTCGTTTTACTATATTGTCAAAAGCACAAACACGGCTAATTAACCTTTCGCTTATAGCTGAATTATGCACAGAGTCGAAAAATGTATATATTTCGTTTAAAAAAGACCGGTTTATTTTTGTCAGAGAACACAACAGCAACCACACAACGTCTTAAATTAACCCCCCGTCGAACACGTAAAATCTGCCACAATAGAATTGAGCCACCACATAACACTAGTAGCTTATGCGTAGCGTATTACAATGGCGTATTTTCTAACCCAACCAACAACGAGATGCGCGCGCGAGAGATGTAATACTAACCTTTGCTTGTTGCAATTACAGAGCTCTCACACAAAAAAAAAAATATATATAATGGCGTTGAAAAAGACGGGTTTATTTTTTGTCACACAGCAGCAAAACAACCTTAATAATTAACCCCTGGATGTAAATTGCGCAATAGAATTTAAGCCACCACAAACAAGTAGCTTTCTGTCGTAACTAGTATAGACAATGTCGGTATCTTTTCTAAACGCAACACAACAAGAATATAAAATCAGCGTAATTTATCACAACCTCTATGTCTCTTGTAGAATGTAGGACTATCCAACAAAAAAAACTTATATTTGGCTTGTGAAAAAGACGGTTTTTTATTTAAGTTCCTGTGTGTCAGCAACTCGAACACCAGCAAAACCAAAACGCCTAACTTAACCCACGGATTGAGTATACTAATATGACAACGGCAATAGAATTGAGCAAACTGTACGCCAAAAATGAAGTGGTATCATTGTATTGATAAAAAACAGCTGACTTTCTTCTAAACAATGAATACACAACAGGAACTGGCTTAGATCCCCATCTTGGATATTGAATTGTATATGCACTGCAGTAGCGGCGACGCACAACTGGATTTCAGACATCACAATACGCCCAAAAAAATCAAGACAAATATGTAACATTCAGAGAACAGCTCTCCTGAGACACGCGCTAGACATCCTCCACAAAATCGCTGTTAAAAATCATTCTTCAGAAAGCGCTATCACCCGCACAGCACCTTTCCCTGTCAGTACAGTGAGAGGAGTGTGAGCTCCCCAGCGGGCGCGCTTGCTCTTATATGAGTGCGGTGACGTCACGAATCTCCCCGGTCTCGAATGGGCTTCATCTCTGACACATGTCATCGCACTTATGCCCTACTCATCATCCCAGATGCTTTGCCCCATTCTAACGCCATGTGCCCAGCACAGCTCATTTTTCTATCAATCAACACTAAGAGCAAAACTTACGTTCAAAATACCGAAGTACCCCAAAGTTCGACTTCGTCTGCTCCGAACTCGTAAGTTTTTCCTGAAATTCTAAATGAATTCCACTTCGTTAGAATCGATTCGCCCATCTCTAATTCCCATGCATGTCTGTAAGGCTACATAGTTACATAGTTAGTAAGACTGCAAAAAGATGTATGTCCATATAGTGTAGGCTATTATCTTATAGTGTTAATCCAGAGAAAATACAAATCCCATGAGGTAAAAGCCAATTTTCCTTATTCTAGAAAAAAAATTCCTCTCTGACAATCTGGAAATCAGAATAAACAATCCTTCTAATCCTTCAGATTAACAATCCTTCTTAAAAATTCTAGTCATTGTAACCTTAGTTATTTCCACAGTCTCATTGCACTTGCAGTAAATAATCCATGTTTATGTAGAAACCCTTATTCCTCTAGAGGTAAAAGATGCTTAATAGCAGTATGGGCATAACAGTGCACTGGGCTCTTCCCATGCACATGACATCACACCAGTCCATGCCTCTAATCATGGCCAAATATAACACCACTGTCATGGGGGCCGCCCTCCTGCCCGCATGGGGTCCGATGTGGGTGGCACAGCCGCCCGCGGCCATCCCCTTGCTGCCCGGGCTCCGGCGCCTGTTCACTTACCCGTCCACGCTCCTGGCCTCCTGCCTGTCCTAGGGAACGCGAGCGAAGGCTGCTCTGGATTTAAAGGGCCAGCACGCCAGTAATTTGTCAATTGCCGGCCACTGGTCCTATATATGGTATACGCCCCCTGCACTCTCTGCCAGATTGTTGGTGTCTGTTTAGTGTGTTTTGAGAGTGTTGGGGTTCCGTATTGATTACCCGTGTACCAGTCCATTCCGCTATGTTTCCTGACCTTGCCTGTTTGATGCCTGCCCTGACCGTCTGCCCGTCTCTGACCACGAACCTCTGCCGCCCATCCTGACCTCCTGCCTGTCCCCGACTATGTCTCCGGATTACGATTCTGTACCACGTACTACCCCGGCCGCCATCGCAAGCAAGTCACGTCAGGGGTAGCGACCCGGTAGCCTCACGCCACAGCAAGTCCATCCCACTTTGCGGCAGTCTCTGGTGAATACCGGGGGCTACTTAGACTTCGCTCCCTGGCGGGGCTTAACTATCATCGCTTGTGGTGGTCCAGCGAATCCACCAATCCCTCACAACCACATTATGCCATGCGTCTAATGACTCTTAAGCACACCCTATCATACCCAGTTTCTGAAGATCTGAAAAAAAGAATAGTTGCTCTACCCTCAAACTGAGTTGCTGCACAGTGGCCAAGACCATGCACCAGTTTAACAAGACTTCTTAAATCTCCTTATTAGAGAACAATTAATATACAACACTGCTAAATTGTAGGATTTGGAGACCATTTCTAAATCACTTTCTGTTTATTAATTTCTAAATATATCTTTGCAGTTAACTAACATAATATAAGGGTTCTCATAGATAGAAACACATTTATTCCTCCACGTGATAATGGGTTCTTATATATTTGTGCATAGGCATTCATGCTGGCAGTTTACGTTATATTTCTTAGTAGATACACTTACAACTAAATAATATTAATACAACATGTACTGTGAAATACTGAAACAGAACATGATCCCCTCCCTTCAGAAACTGTACCGCTGGGCAATCTTCCAACATGATAACAACCCCAACCACACCTCCAAGACTACCACTGCCTTGCTAAAGAAAATTACGTTAAAGGTGTTAACTGGCCAAGCATGTCTCCAGACCTATATTCTATTGAGCATCTGTGGGCCATCCTCAAACGGAAGGTGGAGGAGCACAAGGTCTCTAACGTTCACCAGCTCCGTGATGTCATCATGGAGAAGTGAAAGAGGAATCCAGTGGCAACCTGGGAAGCTCTAGTGAACTCCATGCCCAAGAGAGTTAAGGCAGTGCTGGAAAATAATTTTGGCCACACAAAATATTGACACTTTGGCCACAATTTATCCATTTTCACTTTGGGGTGTACTTACTTTTGTTGCCAGCGGTTTAGACATCGATGGCTGTGTGTTCAGTTATTTTGAGGGAACGCCAAATTTATACGTTGTACAAACTGTGCACTGACTGCTTTACATTGTATCAAAGTGTCATAATCTCAGTGTTGTCCCATGAAAAGATATAATATAATATTTACAAACATGTGAGGAGTGTATTCACTTTTGTGAGATACTGTATGTGCTAAGAGCCTCAGATTGTCATATTTTTTTAAGTGTAGCAGTAGTGCACTAGAAAATAAATATATTAATATATTCAAGGTTTATCCTTACCTTGGCACCTGCAGTTTGCTGCTAGTTCAATTCTGTGTGTTTGCAAAATAACGGAGTTCCCAGAATCTATTGCTGTGCTTACTGGCATGGATGAAGAAATGTAAACCATCTCGTTATAATAGTGCTAAAGGTCAATCTTTTTATACAGTAACATATGTTTTGTAGTGTAGCATCTGTATCTGTAAAGGTCATATAAGAAAATGGTTGTTAGTTATTATAGATTATGATACATATAGTACTTTAGGAAATGGTCACCTATTTTCAAAGTGTTTTTCATAACACTTTTTAATAATACTTTCAATCTTATACTCTCATAACTTATTCATTCTTACAATATTACTTTAAGATGAAAGTGAATATAATTTTTTTTTTTTTATAAAATACCAATTATTGCAACCATTATTGCTCTATTGTTCTTTGGACAGTCTTAGATAAAGATAAGACTAGACCAAAAGGGCAGTGACAAGAGCAATACATGAAAAGATAATGGGTTAATCTTTTTCTGCATTGGAAGATTTCCAACTTTTTTCCTACTTATCAGGTCCTGCTGAAAATCCTTTCTCAGGCTGTAGTTAGCCTTGAGGAGGACTGTCAAGTGATCTATACTGCTGTGCTATTACAGCTCACAAAGGGGAAAATAGAGTTTTGATTATAGTGTCCCATTAAATTGCTTCACTTTCCTCTTTTTTTCTGCACCCCTAAAAATTATGCCTCGCTTTGAATTTATCTGAGACCAAACATCTTAAATTTATCAGTAGCTCATTTATTCTGCCACCGATGTACGTTCGAGAAGCCCCTAAAGGGTTGTGAGTAGTCTATGCACAAGCGTATGGTAGATAGTGAACTCGCTATATTAATTCCCTTCCAAAGCATGTGGAGTTCCAGTTAGGAGGATGCAATGGATGTGCCTCCAGGGTACACTGTACCTTGAGATAACACACAGGATAAATAAAAGTGGTCGAAAGGATTTCTCTTTTCAGCTCTGTGCAAACATGTCTGGACAAGATGGAGTCATGACTACAAGAAGAAAAGACAGGATGTGACTTCACAGAAGAGGAAAAGAAGCATGAAGCAATGTCATATGCAAAATATATCATAAACATAACCATAACAAACAGTTGCAAACAATGGCCAAAGGGTGGCAGCATAACAGAACCAACAGAATATTTCAACGTAGCATATCAAACATAACATGAATACACATGTAATGGTGTGTCCAGTAAGAGGGACAGCATATTATTAATACGAAGAGATTTGGCATTTAAACAATTTTTATAACAGTTCTGTTAGCCACTAATAAGACTTATATGATCGATCATATATCCTTATAAGAGTTACGTATTCAAATCAACATGCAGGAAAAAAAAGCCAAACATCTTATTTTATTTCTTTTTTATAATCGTCAATACATCGCCTCAAAATTTTACCAGGTATTTGCTTTTTTCCCCCAGACACTTTTTGGGCACATCCTTTTATAGCCTTCAATATATTTCTTTGCAGCTAAAAATGACACTTTGCATGGTATTATCTGGTTTTCAGAGATCATTACTTTAGTTTTCAGTCCCCTACCAATCCTTCCATAGGTTTTCAGTTTTTGCTGCTACTTCTCAAATTTACATTTGATCAGTTGCTCTCTCTCTTCAGGCTTTCTAGAAATCCTTTTCAATGCCATTTGTATTAAATAATTACTCCATACTATGAAATCCTTCTATCTTTACTTACAAATTCATAAACACTACTCAACCCCTTCTTTCTTCACTCTTAATTTTTCCATATATCTATTTTTTCCTAAAACTTGGTGCTCCATTATATTAAAAATATCTAATAAATACATACCGTACATCCTTATAACAGCCTTCAAACAGCAAACATATGTCTCTAGATAAAAATGGCATTTTCTATTTCAAATTCGAGTTTAAAATCTCTTTTTGCATTTATCCATCTTTTAACTGTGTTTAATCCTTATCAGTGTATATATTTTCATTTAGGAGTTGTTCATAAACATATATAAATATGCAAAATTATGAATGTGTATATTTGATCATGCTGTTCCTCCCAATTAATAAGAATAACTTAATAGGCACTTTGTCTCAGCTAAACTGACTAGTATGGAGGGGTTGGAGGAGACAGAGGAGTTCTCCACACTAGTGAGAAAGAGTGATGGATATGCCACTTTATCTAGGTTACACCACCAGTTCCTGGCTTGGACTTCGAGGGGGACTGCGATGGCGGTTTTCACCAAATGGGAAAAGGAACTAAATGATACAGACATAGCGGACAAAATTCTCAAGGGCCTGGAGATGGTGAGGAAGATAACAGTCAGTGAAGTGTGGAGAGAAACCCAATTCAAAATAGCCCACAGAGCAATTTATGCTTTCAACATCCCGTTTGGTGAAGACGGCCAGGGAGTTAGTTATCTCAGGGCTTGTCCCAAGTGTAAACTCTCAAAAGCGGGATTGCTCCATTGCCTATGGGATTGTGCGGGTATACAGAATCTTTGGGAAGAATCAGTTACTTTCATAGAGGAGGTATGGGGCACCAGAGTGCCTTTAGAACCACAGAGCTGCATATTTCAGTATCTAGTGAAACCGGGGGTGAGGGTAGGAGATGAAGGCAGTCTGAACAGGGAAAAGGGTGTACATCTGACATTGCTGGCAACCAAACGCATCATACTGCGACACTGGCTGAGGGAGGCTCCTCCGGAGTTCAACGAAGTTAAATTGGCCCTGAGACAGTTGTTGTTTCTTGAGAAGCTAGACACCGAAAGGAACAAGGAACAGATGACAGGGGGCTTCCTCAGAAAATGGAAGAATTTTATTGAGGCAACCTGTAATGAACAAGAAATCATGACAATAATAACACCATTTAAATTCTCATCTTATTATCTGACAGAACAGTTGGGTGGAAATTTGGGTAAGCTAGATATCACAAGATAAGGAGGTTGAGTGGAAAGGTGTGGCACGACAGGTTAGTTATCTTGGTTCTTGGTTAATGCAACATATCATGTTTGGGAGTTTAACTACAGAAAAATGAAAATGTATTGGAGGACACAGAGCAACACATTATGTACAAATGATCCTATCTTTTTTGCAGTAATGAAGGTGCAATGCCAAAAGATTGTTTATTTTATCTAAATATGCAACAAAGTCGTGTCATATCTGTTGTAACTGGAGATGTGTGATTTCTGTGCTCTTCCAAATAAAACATTGTTGAAAAAAAAAAGAATAAATTTGTTATATATATTTTTATTTAGCCCAAACAAACTTCACCCCTTGTTGCCACAGCTAGTTAAAGCCTTTTTGATGTGGCAATGTTTACTTTTTCTTTGCCACCTTCCAAGAGTCATAACCTTTTGTCAGCAAAAAACAGGAATTTTGGATTTGGGTAGTTTTTTTTTTTATAGCATTTACCATATGGTATAAATACCATGATATTTTAATGGTTCAAATTTTTATCGGTGCAGTGGTACCAATTATGTTTATTTTTTGTTAAATAGGAAATGGAATTGATAATTTTTATTTTTAGATATAACGTATGACCAAAATAAATGACATATTACTTGACCTTACTTCTTTTGCCTTACAGTAAACAACATTGAAAACCTCCAACATAAGTTTTCCTTTTTTTGTTTTTAAACATTCTTCTGAATCACCATCTGGTCTTCCTGCTTTGTTGGAGGCAAATTACTGAAAAATATTTTTTATTTATTTTATTGTGAGAGACAGATTTGTCACTTCAAAAACATTTTTCTGGGCTCCAAACCCCTAAAAAGACATCTGTCTCACTTAAAGCAAACCTGACAGGTTGTTTACATATGTGAAAGAACAATATACAGATCTCTTGCATGATTTTTTACACCTAGACCTGTAAAAATGACAAGGGGGCATCCTCTATGTCCAGAGGAAAGGAGGTTTCACCATCATCATAGACAAGGATTCTTTCCGGTAAAAGTGTGGAATTCGCTGCTACAAGAGTTTGTGTTATTGGATTTATTGACCAAGTTCAAGAAGAGTTTAGATGCCTCTTTTGAAAAATATAATATCACAGATTATGATTAAAAAATGCTCGAGATATGATGTTGATCCAGGCATTATTCTGATTGCCATACATAATTGGCATCCGCATCATAGGGGTTTTTGCTGTCCTCTGGATCAGCACTGTAATGTTAAAGGTTGGACTTGATGGACATGTGTCTTTTCCCAACCTTATCTTATCTACTATATTTATGCTGCCCTATATGAGAGCAGAAAGTGATAGAGGGAGAGAAGTTGAGTTCTGTGATACATAGGTTTGTATGATTTGAAAAACGATATCTGGGTGAAAAGCAAAGAAAATGCCCATAGGACTTCTCAAGAGACAGTAAAAGTCCTGCTTTCTCCACAAACAGTGATTGACAGCTTTTCCTGTACTAACTTATTAACAGCGCAAACTGTCATCTATTGTAAATGGGTGGGGCAAGGAATTACTCTGCTTTTTACTCAAAAATCCTCCTTTAGATCATGTAAACCTATTTATCACAAAGTGCAGCTTCTCTCCCTTTACCAAATCCTGCTGATGATAATGTATAATGTAGATAATGTAGCATATACCATGTGTACACCTTGTGTCTGTGTGTGTGTATATATATATATATATATATATATATATATATGTGTGTATATGTACGTATAAACTATATTTTATATATAAACTGTATTTATATATTGTGGCAGAGCGACCCTAGGCAGTTGCATTGTGCTGCCACTAGGTGGCATACAGCAGGTCACCTGCTGGCAACGTGCCACCGAGGGCCTCGGTGGGGGAAGTCAGTGGTTGTTGTTCAGCAACACTAGGTTGCTGACACCTATAGATAGTATGGCTGACGTTCAGTCATTATGGGCTGGCTTTTCCCGGAACAGTTGTAGATGGGTGGGTGGCTGTTCTCATGTTCCAGTTCCAGGATTTACCAGGCCTATAAAAAGCCTGTCTCTCCAGGTGATCAGTGGGTGTGGTCTGCTACCTGCAGTGAGGAACAGCAGTGGAGCTGGAGAGAGGCTCTGGCCCCCCCAGAGGCTTGAGGGAAACCTAAAAATGTGCAGTGAGAGTACCGTGTTTTGTGGGTCTGAATGGTAGATCCAGACCACTGATAAGCAGGGTCTATATCTGTGCGTAAGTTAGTGGCTAGACGGCCTGAGGTTTCATTTGTTTTGTGTTATATAACCTGTACTCAATAAAGCTGGCTGAGGCCAGTTGAAAACTATTTCCTTGGAGTCAGAGTTACATTTGTGCCATTCTGCTTACCAAAGCGGCGATCTGCAGAGCTAAAGACCCCCAGGACGGCCCAGGAGGGCATCCGAACGCAAGTGAAGCGTTAAAATATATATATATAAACTATTTTATTTCATTTTCTTGTAGTATTTTGCTAATATTATGTTGATTATACCATTACTGTCTTTAAAGATCATTATATGACCCCCTGCCATTTATGCATCTGACCGAGTTACCGTATATACTCAAGTATAAGTCGACCCGAATATAAGCCGAGGCACCTAATTTTGCCACAATAAACCTCCACTGTGCTCCGTCTTCTTCCCGGAACAAGGAGCGTGATGTCATCAGGCTGCGAAGGCAGCGTGATAACATAGCACGCCACCTGTGCCGGATATTCCGGAAGGCCACAAGTCTGCTTGCAACCTCAGGGAGTCCTTTTGTGGAGCAGGTAGCACTCGCTCTCTGCTCCACAATAGTATCTTCAGTTGTATCCGCTCCCAGAGGAGTTGCATACAGCTAAAAAGATAGCGCCCAGACGCCGACGGTTGACTTGAGTATAATAAATGCTTGAGATATGGTATTGATCCAGGCATTATTCTGATTGCTATACATAATTGGCATCCACCTCATAGGGTTTTTTTTTATTAGGGCTTTTTCAGCAAATTTTTTGTGCTGAAAAATTCGGCTTATACTCGAGTATATACGTTAGTCAGATTCTTTCACTGTTTTAATAATTTGACAGTATGTTTCTTTATACCTAGGGATTTGGTAACACAGACAGTCTGTGGTGTTGTGCACATGTGCAGTTCGTGGTTTGGGTGTTCTCTGTGCCTTTTTGGCATCTTTATAAACTTCGGTGCATGACCGGAAGTGTGCGCTCCATCACATGAGCACTGAAGTTAAACTCCACAATACCAAAATTTTGTGGTGTAGAAAAAAGCAACACTGTATGTTTCAATTTGTATAAAGTAGCAACTTTTCTGATGTTTCCATGTGCACACACAAAGTGTCATTGACTTTTTCTAATACATATGAGTGTACAAACACAAAAATCTGCGGTTCCGACAAAGAGGTTTCTCTCGACGAGCGACGCCTGTGCTTTAGAAAGTCCACTTAATCCATGTTGATATTGCACTAGCAAATACTGACATATAAAACAAGGCCTCCCACATTAGCTCAAAGAGTCACCAGGGAGCCAGCGCGGCTTAACTGCTCTAGAGGCAAGATGTGAGTGAACCTGCTATGTTTCGGGGGTAACCAGGCCCCCTTTTGTCAAGCATTGTGAAGTCTGGTGTATTTTCAGCCCGACATCAGGTGCAGCCCTATTCGCGATACTTAAAAGCCTCCCGTATGCCAGTATCAGGTGCATTATAGAGTGCCCACAGCACTTTGTAATGCACCTGAATTTGGGGTCCACGTGGGAGGCGGGGTGCACTATAACAGTACGAAGCTATAGATTTATCCTAGGCGCATTATTACTGGAACAGGTAAACCACTTTAAAAGTGGTTTATCTGAGCCATAAATGTCGTTTATGTGTTATAATGTGACTGATTTATGACCCACAGAGCGGGTTCATAGATCAGGCACATTCTACACTAATAATATGCGCATAAAAATTGGCACTTAAATGCCAAAAATCATACATGTCGCCCTTAGTGTCCTCTGAGGAAGTTGCGGGGTTAAATGTGTTGGAGCGTATCAGCGATGGTATTGTTCATCTTTTCTATGAGTAAATTGTTTTGTGTATATCCATGTTATTGAGTTTTCAAAAGTGAGTACACACCTCACTTTTTGTTAAATATGGTATTATATCTTTTCATGGGACGACTATGAAGATATGACACTTTGATACAATGTAAAGTAGTCACTGTACAGCTTGTATAACAATATAAATTTAGTGTACCCTCAAGGTAACTGAACACACAGCCATCAATGTCTAAACCGCTGGCAACAAAGTGAGAACACCCCTAAGTTAAAATGGACAAATTGTGCCCAGAGTGTCAACATTTTGTGTGGCCACCATTATTTTCCCGCATTGCCTTAACTCTCTTGGGCATGGAGTTCACTAAAGCTTCACAGGTTGCCACTGGAATCCTCTTCCACTCCTCCATGACGACATCATGAAGCTGGTGGATGTTGGAGTCATTACCTTGTTGGAATACTGCACTGCATCCCAGTTTCCAAAGGGAGGGAATTCCGCTCTGCTTTAGTATCTCACTGTACATGTTGCCATTCATAGTTCTCCACAGCTAGCTGCACTCATACAGCCCAAAACCATGACACTCCCACTACCATGCTTGACTGAAGGCAAGACACACTTGTCTTTAAATGGCTCACCTGGTTGCCGCCACACACGCTTGACATGATCTGAACCAAACAAGTTTATCTTGGTCTCATCCAACCACAGGACATGGTTTCAGTAATCCATTTCCTTAGTCTGCTTGTCTTCAGTAAAGTGTTTGCGGGCTTTCTTGTGCATAATCTTTAGAACAGGCTTCCTTCTGGGATGACAGCCATGCAGACCAATTTGATGTATGGTGCGGCATATGGTCTGAGCACTGGAAGGCTGACCCCCCTTTGGCTGTGTCATTTGTCTATTTGGAAAAGACTGTCTTTGGATATGATGTGGAGCACGTACACTCAACTTCTTTGGTCAACCATGGAGAGGCCTGTTCTGAGAGGAACCTGTCTTGTTAAATTGGTGTATGGTCATGGCCACCATGCTGCAGTTCAGTTTCAGGGTGTCGCCCTATATATCTGCTTCAAGTACAAACTTTCATGCAACTCTCAGAAAACTATTTTAAAGGGAATGTATCAACAAAATTTTTTCTTAATAATTTAAACCAGATAATGATGTATATTTCTATCTCCTTAGCCGTTTTTGTTTTCTAATTGGAGATTTTTTAATCTGTTTTTTTTTTTTTTGGTCTATGACTATAGGCCAGCCATCTTGCCTGAGCTACTTTTTAGATAAGCCTTACTTCAGCTTCCTGGACCGAGGAGCGGATAAACAGGAGATGACTCATTGACATATACAGGAGAGTTTTCTAGGTATGCTCTGTGACCTGGGAAGAAGTGTAGAGAAGAGGAGACCATTACCATTACCATTACCATTAATGAGAACATTGCTGAGAAGTCATCTCTACAAAACAGGAAATGTCAGTCTATTGTTAGTATTTTTTTTAACTATGGATTGTGAATGGAAAACTAAGAAAAATCACCAAAATTTCTGAAAATATATTTAACATAAAAACATGATTTAAACAATAGGTCATTTTCTGATAACACATTCTCTTTAAGTGTCAACGTTGTCTATAATAACCAAAAATGGTGGCTGTGTAGACTTAATATTTTTTTTCTTGGAATCATGAACTTGGCAGTTATCTAATCATCTTATGTCTTGTGCATGTTTACAGTTTTGACCAGGGAAGTTAATTGTTGGATTTACAGTTAATACTAGGAGAGCTGGATTACAGTTCTGTGCCCTTGGGTAATTCTAGTGATGGATATGCATGGAAACTGAGAGAAATGTCTGAATTCCCCATGGAAGCAATTCTGATATGGACATATTTAAGAATCAGCTTAATTCCTTATTATTTACTGAAGAAGGGCTTCCAAATGTGACGTTTCTCTTCATCATTTAATAAATTGGAGCAGTGTCTAATAGAATATGTTGCAACATTGAAACTAACATGAGTTAAATTATAGCCAGAAGTTAAATTTATAACAGAAACACATGAATCACAGAAGAGAACAAACTACTGTGATATCACGTATCAGATTTATTAACAAAGGCTTTTGTGCGCCGTGAAAGTAAGTCTGTTTATGTATTGTCTTCTGATAAGTTACTGAATCCTGCTTGTCATGTGAGATTGATTGAAAAATGTTAGATCTTGGGTAGAGAAATGAGATCAAGACAAGAGTGCATCAGAACATGTTTTCCTATGCCATGTTCCTATTTCAATGAACTATATTTAGAAACAAAAACTATAAAAGCAAGAAATGAGCCATAAATCATGTGTTACTGCATAACTCTACTTCACTACAACTCCGGCCTTCACAAGTAATGAATATAGATGTGCTGGTAGATTGACTTGCAGCATGTGGCAACACTTAATGAGCTAATCTGTACAATTGAATGGCAGTATTATAGCACATTTATCCCATTACTTATTCCAGTAGAATGCTTTACCAGGTCTTTTAGATGCATGTTTAGATCCATGTGTCGGAGACTAAATGGACCCAATGCATCTAACAATATGTAGTGTTATTTACATTGTTTTCAATGTAAAACACGCATCAGCGTTCAGACAAGTGATCACCGATCCGTGTTTTACATTTGTCTTTGCGATGCATCTTTTGGATCCGTTCAAAGAATCGACATGTCAATTCTTTATCCGTTTGAGGCAGCAGACGCCCTATTTAAAACTATAGGATGTATTTCTGCTGCAGCAAAAACGCATCCAAACACGCACCTGCATGCTGGATCTGTGTTGGATGTGTTTTGGATGTGATTTACGCAGCGCTTTTGAATGCGTTTTTCGGATCCAAAACGGATCTAAAAAATGGATCCAACATGCTGTGTAAACATATCCTTAGTAATCTCTCAAAAAAGTAGGAATAAGTAGGGACATTGCATATCTAGTTCAATAGTCCAAGAAACAAAGTCTTAACAACACAGGGGTGTCAAGCTAATTTTCACTGAGAGCCACATCAGTATTATGGTTGCCCTCCAAGCGCAGTGGTGCACCATGTGGTTAGTAAAATATCCTTCATGGTTGTATAACATCCAGCCCCTTCTGCTTCCTTTGAGGCAGTGTTGGAATGGAGTGCCTGTGGATAAGATTGTTGGGGCTCACCAGTGGAGTTGATTCTTGGGGCCCACCAGTGGAGTTGATTCTCAGGGGCCCACCAGTGGAGTTGATTCGTAGGGCAGATAAGTGGAGTTGATATTTTGGGCCTATCAGTGGATATGATTCTTGGAGCCCACCAGTGGAGTGGATTCTTGGGGTCCACCAGTAACGCTACTGTAGATCACTGCACATATTGCCTGTTTTCCCTAAAAAGCAGCTTCAGATCTTGCATGCTCAGAGGCCCTCTGGAGATTTTCCCTGCTCCTCTGTGGGCCAGTCTGAACCTCTTTGAAAGTAGCTAGGGTGATTGGATAAGGCTGTGATAGCTGAGCCACTGCTTGTGAGTTCCTAAACAAAATGGTGTAGAGGTATATGCCAGAGCTCTGAATCTTAGACGACCCCAGTTTCCTCTGCTGCATCCTATGGTGAAAGTGGAGAGCTGGTCCTTCTGTAGCTGGTCCTTGTTCATCCTTGCTCTCTTTGTCTAAGCTCTTAATGGTCATATAAAATAATGGCTGGTCTTGAGTTTGATAAACATGCCATAAAAGAAGTATGTAGTATGTTACACCATATATGATGATGCAGGGAATAGACACCAATTTAGTCTTTGGTAGTGGATCTCACAAAATGTTTAAATATCTAGCAGCGATCTTGCAGAAAGTAAAAACATAAATGTATATTTCATCCAATTAAAGCTAGTTTAAACATTGTCCTGGATACATGCATTGTTTAGGTGTTTTGAAACTCTGATAATTCACCAACAATAACACCTTCTTTAAAATTCTATTACCCTGAGTACACAGGTTAATTGAATGGGACTGAACTTCATATAGACTCCCAAGCCACTAGAATATTCTTATATTTATACTGGGAACCAAAGCGAGTTTCAAATTGAACAAATTCATTTTAACACAGTTCAGTTTGGTAGTTTAAAGCCTTTACAAATCTTGACTCTACTGTTTGAACCAAAAAGTCTCCCTTTTGGTTAAAATTTTATGCCAACTATTTATGAGCATGATGAGTCAGTATTACCTTGATGCGTAAACCAAATGTTTGGAAGCTGCAGACATATGGGGCCAAATGTATGAAAAGTATCCCTGTGGAAAGTGTCTCAGGTAGTGCTGCGCCAAAGTTGAGTTGATACTTATGTTTGAAAGTGTCTCACGGCACTTTATAAATGTGTCACATTATAAGACAAACTGCCGTGTGCCAAAAAGTGTTTTATCCTCGCCACTTTGAAAATGGCATGAAAAACAAGACATGAACTGCAAAAGTTTTTGGCATGATCGTACAAATCGGCATAAGCATGCCCCCTGAAGAGTGGTGCAGACAAAATTGTCGGTCTTGTTGGACAGATTCATTCATTTTGGTTCAAATGCTTTAGGAATATATCTTACATGGCTACATCATTATTTCAGTCTTAACCTAGGACAGAAAACTGCCACAGCAATTTTCATAAACCTGGGCCATGGTGTGTGCCAGAGTTATGAATATCAAATAAATGTTCACTTATTCTTTCGCAATCTGGTTGTGCACTATGAGCTGCCTTTTTCACAATAAATTATGTATATGTAAATGTTTGCACGTTGTATTGTTTTATGGAATGAAAGGATGTGAATAAATTTGCTTTCTTAATATATAAATATGTGCCACATTGGATGTTTACACATTTATAACAACCATTTTATGCACCCATCCATAACCAATTCTAACTGTTTGCATTTGTCTGTTTGTTAACATATACACTAGGGGATATTAGGCTTCCTATTGTATTGAGCTTGCTAGCAATAAACTTGCAGCCTCTGTCCAGAGTTTATTTAAAAGTGAAATCTGTGTGTAGAATTAGTAAATATTCATGTATGATCCTCACTGTCCTATTAAATTGTTCCTACAATGAGATACAAAGTATAGAGAATTATAACCACCATATGTAGTTCATCATTTTGCGCTATATAGAAGTAGCTGTCTAGCTGGCTATGTTACAAGCTCTCACAAAGGAATTATATTTTCTTATATTTGTTGCCCTTAGCTGGCAATCTTTTAGTAATGTATTTACTTTCTTTAATATACACATTCGGATCACTACAACATCTCTTAGCTCTAATACACTTTCCTGTAGGTAAGTTGTTAATCACAAGTTTAGAGAGAGTGTTTTTCTATACCACATATGTACAAATTTTTCCTGGTGATTTCTGGAGCGCAATTTATATCCAAGAGTTAATTAAGCGTGTTTGTGCTTTAATATTCAGTAAAATACACAGTGTTTTTCTATACCACATATGAGTACATTTTTTCCTGGTGATTTCTGTGTCGCAATTTTTATCCAAGGGTTATTTAAGCCTGTTTGTGCTTTCATATTCAGTAAAATACACAGTGTTTTTACACGCCACATACGAGTTAATTTTTTCCTGGTGATTTCTGTGTCGCAATTTTTATCCAAGGGTTATTTAAGCCTGTTTGTGCTTTCATACTCAGTAAAATACATGCCGTTTTTAAACGCCACATACGAGTAAATTTTTCCTGGTGATTTCTGGAGCGCAATTTATATTCAAGGGTTATTTAAGCCTGTTTGTGCTTTCATATTCAGTAAAATACATGGTGTTTTTACACGCCACATACCAGTTAATTTTTTCTTGGTGATTTCTGGAGCACAATTTATATCCAAGGGATAATTAAGCATGTTTGTGCTTATATATTCAGTAAAATACACGGTATTTCTCTATACCACATACAAGTAAATTTTTCCAGGTGAATTCTGAAGCACAATTTATATTCAAGGGTTAATTAAGAATGTTTGTGCTTTAATATTCAGTAAAATACATGGTGTTTTTAAATGCCACATACGAGTAAATTTTTCCTGGTGATTTCTGGAGCGCAATTTATATCCAAGGGTTACCCAAGCCTGTTAGTGGGTTCATTTGGAGTCAAATACAGGGTGTGTATTTATCATATACAGATATCTTCATTAAACAGAGTCTGTACATTTTTGAACAAACAGTATGTCAGACAGAGAGGTGGCAGGCTCTTCACATGCGAGTGGCAGTGGCACAAACATTCCTGGAGCAGGCACAGGTCGCAGCACAGTAAGGGGACGTAGCAGCAGTGGTGACTCGGTGAGGCCAGAACTGCCGGTGTCATGTAGCGGCCGTGTGTTGATCAGCAACCCAAGGGTTCTTGATTGGTTGACTAGGTCATCAACCTCATCCCAGATGACATCTGACTACCCCAGCCAAGAGTCAGTGGGTTCGTCAGACACAACCCTTAGTTGGCATGGCCCGGGAACAGGTCAGAACCCCTCACCTGTCCTCAACCCGCCTCTGTCCCGTTCTGGTCCCTCAGCCAGAGAACTAGTATTTGGTCTGGGCTCAGCGCCACTCTACAGCGAGGACGAACAATGTGAGGACAGTCAGCAGCTTCTTGGCAACGAAGAGGTGGGGCAGACATCCCCTGCTTCTTGCAGTATGGATGTGGAGAGTGGCATGGGAGGTTTTTTGGCGAGCGGTCAGCCTCTGCATACCAAGACCGTTGAGGAGGACAGCAGTGACGATCAAACACTCATGAAGTATAAACGTGGTGGTTTGAATCCAGTTTCTGCGTTACACCAGTTTGTTCAAATGCAGCGTATGGAACTTGAACTGAAGGAGACCATAACTACAGAGAATGTTTTAGGTGCTTATTTTGCATTCTGTGCCCTTGTTGATGGAATTCAGTACAAAACTGGAATGGGACAGAACAAAAAAGAAGCAAAAGCAAATGCTGCAAAACTGGCTTTGGATGAACTTCTTCAGTATGAAGAATGTGAATCGTATGCCCAACTTACAGAAAGTAAAAACACAAGTCCTTCTGGAGGCCCTCCCCTGTTACCGGTGGAACAAATTACATCCACACAGATTTCAAGTGGTTTAAGAAAGCAAGTTGATAAACGTTCATTTGTTCATGAACAGATAACACAGGTGATAAAGGAAAAGTTTGCTGAACTTGTATCTAGGTGTCCAAATTTTGAAAGCTGTGGAAATTCTTTAGCTGCATTTATAATGGAAAAGGATCCTCACACAACCGCCTCCAAGACTATAAAATAAATAATAATAATAAAAATAATAATCTTTTCCTATAGAGAAAGCGTTTCCTTCAGCCTCGTCTGTCATATCCATGTACCGTATCCTTCCCTTGACCACGAACCATTGCTGCCTATCCTGACCTTACCGCCTGTCCCAGACTCCGAGTTTGCCTTACAATTTTGTACCACGCTACACCTCAGCTGCCACTGCAATCAAGTCACGTCAGGGGTAGCGAGTCCGTCTCGCTTTGCAGCTGGTGAAAACCAGGACCTACTTAGAGTCCGCTCCCGGGTGTGGCTATTGCCATCGCTTGCATGGTCCAGTGGATCCAGTACCACTGTCCGTGACAACTTGAAGCAGTGGAATGACGTTATTCATCCCGTAGTCCTGGCGACTGACAAATAACGTGTCCGCATGAAAGGGCCTGAGCAAACGGCAGGTGTCATGCATGAGCTGCCACTGGCCGACATTAAAATTACACAGGGGTGTACTCCTGTCCACTTGGATCATCAATAAATCATTAATTTCCTTTCTCTGTTCATAGAGTCGTTCCAACATATGGAGGCTGGAATTCCAACGTTTGGAAATGTCACATATCAGCCTATGTTGGGGGAGGCCGGTCTGCCGCTGCAGCTTAAGGAGGGTGTGCTTGGCGGTGTAAGAACGGCTGAAGTGCATGCAAAGTTTCCTGGCCATTTTTAGAATGTCTTGCAGATGGGTGTAAGACTTGAACAACCAGATTGAACATGTATGCCATGCAGGGAGCATGGCTCAGCCCTCCTCCTACACAGCGCGGACACCATGTTCTTTCCATCGTCTGTCACAATGGTTCTAATTTTCAGTTGTCACGGAGAAAGCCACAAATTGATGTCATCTTGCATGACCCGGAGCATTTTCTCCCATGTGTGACTTCGTTCGCCCAGGGGATTACTTCTGTCGACTTGGATCATCAAAAATCGCTATTGGCCTTTCTCTGTTCATCAATTTCCCCCTGCTCATCAATTTCCCCCTGTTAATATATTTATTTCTGTTCATCAATTTCCCCCTGTTCATAAATTTCCCCCTGTTAATATATTTATTCCTGTTCATCAATTTCCCCCTGTTCATCAGTTCCTGTCTGCCCGTGTACCCGACCTTTCTGCTATGTTACCTGACCTCGAATCTCCGCCGCCTGCCCTGACCTGTTGGCCTGACCTTTGACTACGAGTTTCGTCTTACGATTCAGTAATTCGCTGCGCCTTGGCTGCCATCTCAAGCTAGTCCCGCCAGGGTAGCGACCTGGTAGAATTGCTGCCTCAGAAAGTTCATCCTGCCTTGCGGCGGGCTATGGTGAAAACTGGGACCTACTTAGACCCCGCTACCTGGCGTGGCCGCTACCACCGCTTGCGGTGGTCCAGAGGAGCCACTACCCATGTCGTTACAATGGCAGAAGTGAATGCCAAGTTTCCTGACCAGTTCTTTGAATGGTGCAGAGTCCACCACTTGAAAAGGGAGGGACTGCAGTACCACCAACTTGGACAGGAGCACGGTCAGCTTCTGCACTTAGGGTTGGCTAGACGCATACTGCTATCTCTTGGCAATCATCTCGGTGAACGACTGCTGGCACCATAAGTTCCAAGGAGCAGGAGTATCTGGACTGGTAGATGATGTAATAGACAGGGAGTTGTCTTTGGCAGAGGTGGTGAAGCCTTGTCTGCCTGAAATGGGAGGCATGCCACTGGGTGCTGCTGCTGTTGGGACAGGATGGACCACCACATCTGAAACACGTATGGTGACACTGCATGATGTTGATGCAGGGCCGTGGTGCCAACGTTAGGTCCCTGGTCACGCTTTACTTTCTGCCCACAGATTCTACATATAGTTATGTTCGCCTCCTCTGGTGTCTCGTCAAAAAACTGGCACACCACCGAGTAGGTGATTTTACCACCAAAGCTCCGCACTGACTGACTGTTACCGCCGCTGCCCCGGTGAGCCCCTGTGCCGCTACTTTCTGGGACCTGCAAAGTGGGTGGTCTAAATCGTGGCCGTTTGGCTCCCAACCTCGCACTGCTGCCACCCTGCTGACTCCCGGCCACACTACCGACTTACGGGCTGCGCCACTGCCTGACACGCAAGCTGCCGCTCTCTTCTCCCAATGATAATGATGAAGCCCTTGTACATTGTTGGTCTGGGTCAGCTCATAGCATCATATGGCTTTCAAAACCACCAGTATGCTGATGACACCCAACTTTACATCTCCGGCCCAGACATTAACTCTCTACTGTCCAAGATCCCAGATTGTCTGTCGTCCAAATCCTCCTTCTTCTCCTCCCATCTCCTAAAACTTAATGTAGAGAAAACGGAATGCTTCCAGTGCCAGGACAATGGGTAGTCGCGAGTAGGCGACCGCGTAGGGCGCCACTTCATCACAGGGAGAAAAGGGGGCACAAGGAGTCATGGAGTGGGCTGAATTTTCCATTTGGGGGGCACTTTATGCCTTGTTTATCTAGGGCACCTTACCTTGTCCCAGCTTTGCTTGCTTCACCCGACTCCCAAGTGCGATCGGCTACATCAATTAGTGCTTGCCTGTCACCGCCGTCCACCTCAACAGTGTCGCTGTACAAAACCTGACCGCTCACAACATAACCCCCCTTTGCAACTCTTCTCATCACTAATTGCCTGCTTCTGCAAGAAGCAGCGGATGTCTTCCCCTCCTCTCTGCTGCCCACTGTCCTCAAGTAATTGGTCCTCACTCTATAGTGGCGCAGAGGCCACAGCACATAGTAGTTCTCTGGCTGTGGGAAGCGAACAGGACAGAGGTGGGTTGAGGACTGGTGAGAGTCCCTCACCTGCTCCCGGGCCATGCCAACTAGGGGCTGTGTGTGACAAACCCACCGACTCTTGGCTGGGGTTGTCAGATGTCATCTGGGAGAAAGTGTTTGACCTAGTGTGTGGTCAACACATGGCCGGTAGATGACACCGGATGCTGTGGCCTTGCAGGGTGACTCCTGCTGTGACGTCCCCTTACTGTGCTGCGACCTGTGGCGGCTCCAGGAACCTACTATTGTGTTCTTTGACGCTATGGTGGGATCTTAGCCCTCAGCTTGTTTTCTTTTCCAGCTGGCGCTGCTATGACTTTATCAGGCTGGGTTCCATCATCAGTTATTTGGTCAGTTTTGCCCCCGTAAGTGCCCAGGGAATTTTAGAGTGAAGCAATTCTAAGAGCGGCGGCAGTCATGTGCGTGTCATACTAAAACACAGCATTGTATGAAGACCAAACCAAGCTCCCTCTGCATATTTGAGCATGGCACAATGTTCTACAGCACCCTACAGGCTGTCTGCAGCCAGGAAATAGCTGTTTTTTAACGAGATTCATCCCAAATTTATTCGGGTCGAAACTAATTTTGTCGGAAATAGTTGTTTTTTAACGCAATTCGTCCCGAATTTATTCGGGTCGAATCGATTTTTTGAGAAATTCACCCATCTCTAATAACGATCATCAATTGGTTAAAACCCAGAGTAATTGTAAATTGTAAATCCAGCAAGCAGTCATTTTTACAGAACATTCATAAAACTGTAGTACATAGTCCACATTATCAGGGTCCAGGCTGATGTGCTTCAGACAAAGTCCTTATTCATAGCTTGAATGTGGACTATATGGATGTGGACTATATATTATGGTTTTATGTGTCTTTAAAGGGGTTGTCTCACTACATTGATTCATCTTATCTCAGTCCTGTTTTCTTAGTTTCATTTTGGATTCAGGGGCGTGTTTACTGGCTTCTTCTAGGCTGCAGTAGAAGTCAGGTCTGTTGCTATAGCATCCAGTGCTGGCAGCCTAACATGAGAGATAGAACAGGTCTGTAGCTGAGGAACTGATGCCGCCCATTCAAGAGGGGATATCTAGGAATAGGTAGGACACTTGTTTTTGCAAGATCTTTAACATAAAAAGCAATCCTTATAGTGAGACAACCCCTTTAATAAGAATCAAGTTTTAATTTTAAAGTCTGGAACTGGAACACTGACATTTTGTAATAAATACTATTTCTACTAATTCTACACACAGATTTCACTCAAAAAGAAATTTTGGAAAGAGGTCGCAAGGTTATTGTTAGCAAAACCAGTGCAATAGGAAGCCTAATATCCCCTAGTTTATATGTTAACTAACAGACAAATGCAAACAGTGATAAAACAGGTCTACAAAAAAATTGAGCTTTTCAGATGCCAAAGTTTTTTTTTTTATAGATTTAGGCTACCTTTTGGGTGCTGAATTAAAAAATCTGATTACGTTTGCAGAATTAGTTGTAGTTTTTGAGATAATGGACAACTGTGAAAATAATTCATTTCCTCAATGCAACTTGTGTGTTAACAAATGCAATACCTTGTGGCCAGTCTTTTGACTCTTTAACAGTGTCTTAGGTAATTATTTCGTATTTTTATTTGTAGGCTTTCAATGCTATAAAAGTGACTTTTTGAAGCCAGAATTCAACTATGATTTTGAAGAGGAAAGAAGTTGGCTACAGTAACAGTAGAAAACATTTCTCTCCCTTTCTAGTATAACTAGGAAACTACAGTAAAAGTTTGTCAACCCAGTCTTGGTTTATACTCAAAACATGCTGTTTTAATAAGTATAGAAATACGTGTAAAAATTAAGGGACACATGTATGAAACTGGGTCTAAAACTCACTCTTTTGTCTATAGTAACCTATGAGCAAAAAAGTGAGTTTTAGACCTAAAAAGGTTCATACATGTGGCCCTAAGACTTCATTATGAAGAGCCTGCATCAACAATCCTGATGTATTCTGCTACATCTGTGGAGAGTACATGGTTGAAAAACAAAGAAGAAATATCACAGACTTTGTGCATCAAGTATACCTGGCTTATTTTGGAGTACAGCTTGGAGACCAGGATAAGTCTTGGGCTCCACATATGGTTTGCAAAACATGGATGGAACACTTCCAACAGTGGATGAAAGAAAAAGTTTAAACTTTGGTGTGCCAATAATATGGAGAGAACTGAAAAACCACCATGATGATTGTTAGTTTTGTGTGGTAAATATTAAAGACTTTAATTGTTACAGGAAAGCTCGGTGGGATTATCCTGATTTGGAGTCAGCAAGATGATCTATTCCGTATGGCAATGATATTCCCATACCAGTATTTACCAAACTACCAAACCAGCCACAATCAGACTCTGAAAAGAGGCAAGGATTGGAGTGTATGGCAGGTCGTAGCAGTGGAAGTGAATTTAAGGAAAGCAATTTGATGCCTCAACCATTGAGTCAAAAAGAACTCAATGACCTGATTCAAGAGCTAAATCTGTCCAAGCTAAAATGTGAACTTTTAGCATCCAAACGTAATTAACAAAATCTTATAAAGGTGAAAGTTAAAATTAAAGCCTATCAGACAAAATAAAAGATGCTTCTCCCATATTTCAACCATGAGGAAGAACTTGTATACTGCAATGATATCCCAGGAATTGTACTTCAAATGGGACAGAAGAATATCGACCAGTAGACTAGCAGCTTTTCAGAGACAGCTCCATTACGAGCTTTAAATGTGTTCTAATGCATAATGGTAACCGTTATGCGTCTCTTCCCATTGCTCAATCAACAAAACTTAAAGAAAAATATGAAAATTTAAAAACCGTATTACAGAAAATCCGTCATCATGAACATCAGTGGCCAATTTGTGTTGATCTCAAGGTGGTGACCTTCTTGCTTGGACAGCAGTCTGGATACACAACATACCCATGTTTACCATGTGCCTTTGATATAGGAGGGTAAAGCAAGATCATTGGACAAAAGTGCTATGGTCTACAAGGGAAAAAATTATTGTTGGCATCTGTGGATATCATCAACAAGCCGCTGGTGGACAAGAACAAAATCGTTCTCCCACCGCTTCACAGTAAGCAAGGATTGATAAAGCAGTTTGTTAGGGTTTGGACAAAACGGGTAATTGCTTCTAGAATCTTTGATTGTCTTCATATTCGTAAACTTATGAACGATTCCAATTTACCAAATGCATGAATGACACTGGAAGAGTTTCGTCTCTTGTGAAGTTGTGAAACACTACTTGGGTAATCAAAGAGCAGATAATTGTGAAGAATTGGTGCACAATATGTGCTCGCTAACTTTAGAAATTGGGAGAAAATGTGAGAATAAAGATGTACAATCTCCATAGCCATTTTAACAGATTTCCAGATAACCTTGGAGACGTCAGCGAGGAACAAGGCAAGAGGTTCCACCAAGATATGAAGGTGATGGAGGAGAGATAACAAATGCATATGGGACATACACATGATGGCAGACTACTGTTGGGGTCTCCAACGTGATTGTCCTGATGACAATTGCATTAACAGCGTTTAAGCATTAACATTAAGAACAATTAATAACTAATTAATAATAAAATAATTAATTAAATCATACATAACTTTTTCCTGCCACTGTTAGGATATGTTCACACGGCGTGTTTTAGATATGTGTTTGGATCCGTTTTTCGGACCCAACACGGACCCAAACACACATCTAACAATGTGCAATGGGACTTACATTAGTTTCAATGTAAAACACACATTGGCGTTCAGAGGAGAGATCGCTGATGCATATTTTACATGCATCTTCCCAATGCGTTTTTCGGATCTGTTCAAAGAATTGACATGTCAATTCTTGATCTGTTTTACACAGCAGACACCATATTTAAAACTATAGGGTGCGTTTCTGCTGCAGCAAAACGTATCGAGACACGCACACTTTGGGTGCATGTTGGATGTGTTTTGCGCATCGCTTTTGAATAGGTTTTTCAACCGAAAAAACGTATTCTAAAACGCTGTGTGAACATACCCTTAGATAATTTTTTTTTTGTATGATGTTAGACTGTTTACTAACTAGTTTTAACTAAAATAATAATATTCTTGCAATTCTGTCTGTTAATTAATAAATTAACTATTAACTACTTCAGAAACCGGAGTCAATCTGGCAAAACCAAAGTCATTTCTTTAATTAACCCCATAATCTTAATATAAAACCATTCAGACATCGCTGGCACTAAAATGTCTGTATATCAATTGGTAGTGGATGGTTGGATGTTAGAAATGGGGCAATGCCCTATGTTGTACATGTAAATATATTACGAAAGCAAATGTATTCACATCCTTTCATTCTGTCAAACAAAACAACATAGAAACATTAATCAAATGGTAAACCACCTACATGATATACATAATTTATTGTGAAACAGGCAGCTCATATTACATAGGTTGCACGACCAGACCACTTTGCAATAGGATAGGTGAACATATGTACTGTATATACATAATATGTAAACATGTTTGTAACTTCTGAACACGTCATGTGTCTGGTGCTTACATTTTATCAATGCATTTTATCAATGCATTTTATCAATGCGCATGAAGGTTACGTTGGCTCATTAATGGTAATAGGTATAGGTAGAGTTAAACAACCACTTTGAGGCTGACATAAAATGCAAACCAAAGGATACTAACAATTACAAGATTGCAAGGTACAACACATGAGATTACAAGATACAAGATTCCTGACGGCTTCAACCAGTTGCTGACCACCCACTTTAACACTTTAAACATTTGGGTGGTTGTCATTGAACTTTGCAAAAACATTTGAGATGCTCCTTTCAGAGTTGCCGGTGACCGTGCAGCTGCGGGAGTGGAGAGATTGGCACTCCGGCGAGAAGACAGAGATGGTTTATTACTACCCTGCCCTTCCAATCACTGTATAAACAGTGTTTGATGAGTGATCGCTGGGGCCGGGTAACTGCAGGAGCTGCTGAGTCTTAGCAGACCAAGATCATCTCTTCAGTAAGTTTACAGGGCTGTATTTTCCCTGTAACTAGGAATAATTTATCTACCACAGTTACAGGGGAAATCAGCAAAAAATTATAAATAAATAATGTAAAAATGCCCCCTGAGGTCTTTTTCTGATCTTAGAGGGGGCAAAATATGCAAAAGAAATAAAAGAAATAAATATACACACAACCATTGACCTTAAAGCTATATATCACCTATATGAAAACATCTATGATGGAAAAGTGACACAATTACATAAAAAAAACAAAACAGCAAAAAAATACCTTTTTTACTGTTTTGTCTGATGTTAGATAAAAAAATAACGTTCAAACCTGTACTAAAAAAATAAACTGTGCTTAGTCAGGTAGGGGGTTAAATGGCCGGGCCAGTGACTGGTTAAACTACAAAACTGGTTTGTTTCACATATACTATTGTTTTAATGGTTGCTAGTAAAAATGCATGGATATTCTAGTGTTTTTGTGCTATGTTTCATTAGAGTCCATATGTTGTCCAATTCTATTCCATTAACCTCTGTATTCAGGATAATAGATTTTAAAAGGGGATGCTCCTGTGAAAAAATTAAGCTATGATTAACGACCCATCTGAGCAGTTCAGAGCACATAATTCATGCGCCCAGGTGATGTTTTTAATCTAGTCTTAATGGAATTACATAAAAATTGTTCTACTAGATGAGTGCTGGATATCTATTACATTTGTAAAATAATGTATCTATTTAAATTTTACCAAGGGCCACATCAGCATTATGGTTGCCCAAGTGCCTGGGTAGAGCTGTCAGAGCTGTGCCACCACCAGTGAGTTGCAAAATAGAGTAGTGTGGACATGTACTCTGGAGCTCCAAATTTAAGATGGCTCCTTTTCTCTATGCTGGTTCCAACGCCTATGCTAAGTGCTGACTGCATCTTCTGGGGAATGTGGAGAGCTAATTCTTCTGTGTCTGGACTTTGTCCACTCTTGTTTTCCTTGTCTAAAAACTTGAGGTCTTTAGCTTGACATGTGATTTATACCTATAGTTGCAAATTAATTTTCTAAATCCCAAAGTTTCCGTTGCTGGTGGATGTACTTAACAGCTTGTCTATATAAGAAATAGCAATTTTAATGTTTTACAGCTGATAAAATTTGTCAAAGTCCAACATATAATAAAGTCCATTACATTGTGTATTTTTATCCTTAGGCACTTTCTCGATTATTATCCTTGTACCATTTGATAAATCTATTTTGTGAAAATGCAATAAAAGGTTATTATTACCTTTTAAAGGATGCTAGGCTTTTCTTCTTGTGTTTCCTACTGGTATAAAGGTTGTCCATGTAACGGTGGTAAGCTTGGTTCAGTGATGGCACTAAATCCTTAAAATTATCACAGTAACTTCCAGGAGGATGGAGGCATTTTGGAGGTTCGAAATTGGTACTCCTTCCTTAATAAACTCTAAATCTGTGGGTGTACCCTGAGGGACTCTTATACAGCTTACACAGGTTACTTCCATAGCTCATACTGTTAAAAGGCAGGTATTGACAGGATATAAGATTTATTTTATTTTATAAGGGACTCATCTAAAGAAATGAATTATTTAGGGGTATACACCTTAGCAAACTTAGTGACTTGCCATATTTTAATTAGATGGTCAAATCTGGGATCATCTTAAGAAAGTCTTGGACACAGCCTAATCTTTAGAATCTCTTCTAGGCCCATGTGCAACAAAAGAACCAAAATGTTATAATCTATACTTCATCAGTGGGGGTTCACCTAGTACATGATGTCATAAGTTTTAGTTTTTAAAAAAGTAAATTTTTGTACACCCTGCTAACTCAGACTGGACTCCTTTGCTGACCAAAAACTCATAATTCATTATAATAAGCTCATTTTAGGGGGTAAAAAAAGTGAAAGAACTCTCCAATCCACAGTACAAACATATCACAACAGAAAAAGGAGCAATAAACATTTCTTAAACACGCAACTGTAAATAATATAAAGGATTAGAAAAGTTACCAGGTTACTGGTGAGCCATCCTTTACATGTTATAAAAGATACTAAATACTTGGTATGGTATATTGTAACCTGTATGGAATAAAATGTATTGAAAATAAAGTATTACATTTTTTTTACTTTAATCACTGCTATGTCACTATCAACAATTTTTAGTTCCATAATGTGATCTTTGTTAAGTATGAATAATATTCTTGCCTATATTCCATACTTGCCAACCATTTCTCTCTCAATTCCAGAAAATCCAGGCCATGCCCCTGGGGAATACCCACGATCTACTCAAGAACACTGCCAATTTGCCCAGGAATGCCCCTTTAGGAGTAGAGCTGCTTTTAAACCCTTCCCTTTTGTGCCCAATTTGCAGAAGTCTCCTGGAAAAAATGGGAGGATTGGCAAGTATATCTGCAAATATATTTATCTGTGTTCTAAGTCCACAGGGTTTTCCATAAGCCTTTGTTATATGCAAATGCCCAGTGAGGTGCAAAAAAAACGATTAAATCCTCACACACTGCCTCTCACCAATGAGATACATTATCCCTTTCAGGCTTTTATTTGGGCATATATAAGTATGCCTAAAAACAAACATCTTAAACAGACATTCCTAGGGTACTTCACTGGACTCTGGACTGTTTACCTATATAGGTATGGAGAAAAAAGAAAGAAAAAAGACAGGCGCACAAATAGTGAAGATGGTTTTGAACATTCAGATCACAAATAGCGTATATGCTTTACCTTCTTTAGTTGTGCAACACGGAGGCACAACACTCTGTATAGCGTGTTATAGTAAGGCTCCAATCCAAACGGCTGCCACAGGATCCTTCAATACCCGAACTTCATAATGGTCGGGTTCAAGTATAAAAACAGATTCAAAAAATAGGAACTGTCGGCGCCAATTTGTTTGAGAAACTTCAAGGTATTAAAAGAGTTTTATTACAGAAGCTCGAAAAATCGATACTTCCAATTAAAATACAACTGACATAAAACCCAACATTTGTGTTTCGCGCCTGGATCAGCGCTTCCTCAGGGGTATCGCATCAACATTAACACACCACCTTTAAATACAGATTCAACTGACAATGTTTGCCTATAATTAGTAGAGCAACCTCCATTGCTCATTCCTAGTAGTGGTCAGCTTGTCATGATGTTACTTAGACAAACCAAACAATTAATAGTAAAATCAAACACAATGAACATTTAAAAACATTTAAAACCTTTTTCATACATCTCTATAATTTATTATTATAATTTAGCAACTAAAATTAATATAATAAAATAATAATAATAAAAAAAAAAATACATTATACAAAAATAAAAAAAAAATACATAAATATATTTAAAAATATACAGTCATATGAAAAATTTGGGCACCCCTATAATCTAAATAATTTTTAGTTTTAAATATTGGGGATTTGCAACGCCATTTCAATTTGTATATCAATTAACTAAAAAGCACATTTTTTTTTAGTACAATAAACCTCATTTAATCCGGAAATATTACTGTTCCATCAGTTTTTAGATATAGAAATTTAAATGGCTGTTGCAAACACCCAATTTTAGAAACTAAAAAATGATTAAGATTAATGGGGGGTCCCCAAAACTTTTTCATATGACTGTTTATTTTGCAATGTCCCCTAGAAAAATAAAAAAATTTTAAAATTACAGTGTGCCTTGATAAAATTTTTTAAAAATTTCCTAAATGCCAATTCCCTTTGATCCATTGTGTATATTCCAATTAGATACCCTGTTATCTCACTTAACCCCTCGGGTGTATTGTCTTCATGCATACACCCAAAATTTCTTTACGTTGCAGTACCTAAACCGTTGAGCAACTTGCTGGAATTTGATCTATAGGATTTATGAGATAACTGAAAAATTCCCTTCAGAAATTCTTTAAATGGCAAGTACACTTTTGTATATCTCCCTTTTTTGGTACGGGCCCTGTCCCCATTTAATCTAATATGTAGGGGCTTTCTGCGCCCCAATAATTTGTTTCCCAAATACACACTGGATTAAAAAATTTACATATTGGGCGGGTACAATCTAGAGGTTTTAAAATAAAAAATCTTTCTTTAGTAGTTTTTGAACAAATTCCTAGTGTCCAAATGCATGGCAACACAGAAAACCTTCTCTACACAAACTCCCATTCCCCTTTTTTGAGGTTCCAACTTGCGGGAGAAAATTAAATTTTTTTAAATTTGGGGCTCTTTTAAAGATGCATTCGGTTTTTTTCCGGAATTAGGGGCCCCCAAAAAAGGGCCCCTTTTTTAAAAGGTCCCAATTTTTTTTTAGAAGATTAAAATTTACTAGACCATATTGAAACGGAAAATAATGCAAAATTTGAAATTTTATTTCTCCGCATTCTTAAAACTTGGGGAACAAACAGTGTTGTTTTTTAAATTAATCTTTTTTTTTAGCGCATCATCCAACAATTTTTGGATAGTTTTTTTTTCTAAAAACCTTTTTTTTGGGAAATTTTTGGACTTTTTTTAAAAATTTAGGTGCTTGTGCAATTTTTCCTGTTCTCCTCATTTGACAAAAAGGGGATGGGGTCACCAGGCTTATAGGGCCTGTTAAATCGATAAAACGTTAATGTTACCGATTTAAAAAAATGTCTCTGGATAAATTTTTCTGACCCTTATGATTACTAAATCTAAAAACCTATAATTGGGGCCTCTGTGTACAAATGATAGCCCCAACTATTCTTTTTTAGATGGGCTCAACAAATTTTTGAAAATTTCATCTTCGGTCCCTTTCCTATCACAAAAAAAGTCATCTATTACCTTTTGTAAATTTTAAAAATTTTTAAAAAAAAAGGACTTAAATAATAAAATTTCCCCCAAAAAGATCATAAAAATTGGGATAGCCAGCCATTTTGGTCCCCATAGCCGTGCATTTTGCTGCCAGTACAGGGAAAACCCCCAATTTAAAAAAAAAATTTTTTTTTCAGGAGAATTTGATACTTGCTAAAAAAAATTTTTAAATGTTTAAATAAAGTTAAATCTGTCTAAAAAAACGATGAAAAAATTGAATCCCTAATCGATGTGAAAGGGTTGGGGGTAAAGGGGGGCTTCAAAAACCTCTAGATTTTAACCGCCAATATGTAATTTTTTTAATCCGTGGTATTGGTAACATTTTAAAGGGGGGCCCGAAATGCCCCTTACATATTAGATTAAATGGGCACAGGGGCCCGTACCAAAAGGGAGAAAAACACAAAGGTTTCTTTCCCTTTTAAAAAACTTTTTTGAAGGTAATTTTTCATTACCCAAATCCATGATCAAATTTTCCCCAAGTTGCCCTAACAGGTTTTTTAGGTACTGCAAAGTAAAAAAATCTTTTGGATTTTTCGCATGAAGCAAAACACCCGAGGGGTTAAATAATTTTAAAAAGACTATCATAATTTTTGGGAAAAACACAAGGGATCAAAGGGATATTGGGATTTAGGAAATTTTTATAATTTATCAAGCACACTGGATATTGAAACAATTATTTTATTTATCTAGGGGGGCATTGCAATAATAAATATTATTTTTTGCATTCTTTTTATAAATTATTTTTTTTTTTTTTTTCAAATTTTATTATTTTAGTTTTATTTTCATATTTATAAATTTAAAATTTTTTAAATTTTTTAAGATAGTATGAAAAATGGTTTTAAATTATTTTTTAATGTTCTTTTATGTTTTGATTTACTATTAATATGTATTGGTTTTTTCTAAATAACTCATCAATGACCATATGGGGGTTGCCTACTAAATTTTAGGCAATCATTGTCAGTTGGGAAACTGTAATTTTAAAAGGGGTGTGTTAAAGTTGATGTGTACCCCCGAGGAAGCGCGATCCCCGGCGCTAACACAAAAATTGGGTTTTATGTCCGTTGTATTTTAAATTTGGGAAATTGATTTTTCAGCTTCTGTATAAAGTTTTTTTAATACCTAAAGTTTCCCAAACAAATTGGTGCCGACAGTTCCTATTTTTTGAATCTGTTTTTATACTTGAACCCGACCATTATGAAGTTCGGGTATTGAAGGATCCTGTGGCAGCCGTTTGGATTGGAGCCTTACTATAACGCTATACAGAGTGTTGTGCCTCCGTGTTGTACAACCAAAGATAGTAAAGCATATACGCTATTTGTGATCTGAATGTTCAAAACCATCTTCACTATTTGTACGCATGTCTTTTTTCTTTCTTTTTTCTATATATGAAACCGGAGTTTTATACTTGCCGGTAAAGACCCGGGCTGCCGTGGTGTCCTTTGGTATCTAATTACTGTGAAAATCCGTGAATATCACTGTTACACATCAAAACAGAGTGCCTACTCTCATCATCAACTACCTTCGCCATTGACGATAGTGAGGGCTGTATATCTACACGTGGTACGACGGGAAGGATTGCGGTAAGCTGCCGTGCAAACCCACATTATTTTTGCTACACGCTAAAATAGAGTGACTACTCCCATCATTAACTACCTACACTATCGATGATAGTGAGGAACGTATACCGACACGCTACACAATAGGAAGGATAGCAGTAAGCTGCCGTGCAAACCCGCTATCATTGCTACACACTAAAGCAGAGTGTATACTCCCATCATCAACTACTCACACTATTGACAATAGTGAGGGCAGGGCCGTTCCTAGAGGCGGGCAGGGCGTGAGGTCGCCCGGGGCGCCGAGGTTCCGCTCACCCGAGGGGGGCGCCGCGGCTGCCCTGCCCGCCCGGAGGAGCGCCCCTGACTCTGCGCGACTGTTTTATAACAGTCGCACAAAGCCAGCAGCTGCAGGGAGGAGTCGGGACGGATCGTTCCCGTCCTGACTACTCCCCTGTATTAGCGTCACAGGTGGCGCACAGCTTTCACCACCCCCCTTTGTTTTGGGCTCGATCTCCTCGGCTGGCAGCTCTGCCGCCGAGGAGATCCCTGGGAGCTGCGTGCAGCGTAAGCAGTGTGATGACGTCACGCCGCGTACAACGCTCAGCAGCTCCCACTGCTGAGCAGCTCCGGACCGGGACGCGCGGACCCAGGTGAGTACTCTTTTGTTATTTTATAATTACTTACAGGGGGCATCACTGGCTACAAGGGGGCATCCTGGCTACAAGAGGGGCACCATGGCTACAATGGGGGCATCCTGGCTACAAGGGGGGCACACTGGCTACAATGGGGGCATCTGGCTACAAGGGGGTGGGGCATCCTGGCTACAATGGGGGCATCCTGGCTACAAGGGGGCACCATGGCTACAATGGGGGCATCCTGGCTACAAGGGGGTATCCTGGCTACAATGGGGGCACACTGGCTACAATGGGGCACACTGGCTACAAGGTGGGCATCCTGGCTACAATGGGGGCATCCTGGCTACAAGGGGGGCATCACTGGCTACAATGGGGGGCACACTGGCTACAATGGGGCACACTGGCTACAATGGGGGCATCCAGGCTACAAGGGGGGCACAATGGCTACAATGAGGGCACACTGGCTACAAGGGGGGACACCTGGCTACAATGAGGGCACACTGGCTACAAGGGGGGCATCCGGCTACAAGGGGGGCACACTGGCTACAAGGGGGGCAACTGGCTACAAGGGGCAAACCAGGCTACAAGGGGGGCACCCTGGCTACATGGGGGGAAAACTGGCTACAAGGGGGGACACTGGCTACAAGGGGGCACACTGGCTTTCAATTTGGGGGCACACTGGCGACAAGGGGGGCAAACTGGCTACAAGGGGTGTACACGGGCTACAATGGGGGCAGCCTGGCTACAATGGGGCACCCTGGCTACAAGGGGGCACATTGGCTACAAGGGGCAGGGCAGTTCCTAGGCTAAATTTCACTCAGGGCGAGGTGAAGAAATTCGCCCCCCCCCTCCCCCATGTAACATAATTCGCCATAATTAAAACCCACAGTGCATCACCATCAACCAAATCAAAAATATACAGAAAGCTTTCCACAATCTGCTACATATTAAAATTACTAGATAATAGTCATACAGTTCCCAAAATAACACTGCTACACGAAACCAAAATTTCCCAAGCCCATTTAAGACCACATATCACCAGCAAACAGTGATCGAATAATACTGCGACACCATGACCACATATCACCACATAGTGACCAATACAGCAACGCCGTGACAATTCACCAGCACATAGGGGACTGAATAATACAAACTGACCTTTTACTGAAAAACAAACCATTATACTTCAAACCAATATTACCAGCATACAGTGATGGATCCCCACTGAACACAGGCTCTGGAGACTTTATAAATGATTACAGTAAAGTCAATCTAGTGACTCACAGGAGATGTCTCTAAAGAGTTTGTTCTCTTTCTCTTCTTCTTCTTCTCATTCTGTCCCAGACGCCATGAAAACTACTCCCGACTCTTTACTGTAAAATTTACAAAACAAATATCTTAAGACTCCTCACTTTATCAGCATTTTCCAACCAATTCCTATCTCTATACAAACTCCCCATCTATAGCATCTCATATGGTAGCCATGTAAAAGCCCCTGTAGCTACTTAGTAGGCCCCTATAGCCAGGTAGTAGCCCCCTATAGCCAGTGATGACCCCCCATTGTAGCCAGTTGATGCCCCTGTTATCAGTAGATGCCCCCTGTTATCAGTAGATGCCCCTGTAGCCAGTGATGCCCCCTGTAGCCAGTGATGCCCCCCTGTACCCGGTGAGATGCCCCCCTGTGCCCAGAGATGCCCCTGTAGCCAGTGATGCCCCCTTTGTAGCCATTTGATGCCCCCCATAGCCATTTGATGCCCCCAGTAGCCAGTAAATGCCCCCTGTACCCAGTTTTTCCCCCCCTTGTAGCCAGTTTTCCCTTAGCCAGTGATGCCCCCTAGCCAGTGTCCCCCCCTTGTACCAGTGTGCCCCCATTGTAGCCAGTGATGCCCCTGTAGCCAGTGTGCCCCATTGTAGCCAGGGTGCCCCTTGTACCCCAGTGTGCCCTCATTGTAGCCAGTGTGCCCCCTTGTAGCAGGTATGCCCCCCTTGTGGCCAGGTTGCCCCTTGTAGCCAGTGTGCCCCCTTGTAGCCAGGGTGCCCCTTGTAGCCAGGTGCCCCCTTTGTAGCCAGTGTGCCCCTTTTGTAGCCTGGATGCCCCCCCTTGTAGCAGTGTGCCCCATTGTAGCCAAGTGTTGCCCCCTTGTACCCAGTGTACCCCCCTTGTAGCCAGTGACCCCTTGTGCAGTGGGGTTGTAGCCTGGATGCCCCCTTGTAGCCATTGTGACCCCTTGTAGCCAGTGTGCCCCCATTGTAGCCTGGATGCCCCCATTGTAGCCAGTGTGCCCCCATTGTAGCCAGTGTGCCCCCTTGTAGCCTGGATGCCCCCATTGTTAGCCAGTGTGCCCCCCTTGTAGCCAGTGTCCCCCCATTGAAGCCAGGATGCCCCATTATAGCCAGTGGTGCCCCCATTGAAGCCAGTATGCCCCCTTGTAGCCAGGATGCCCCCATTGTAGCCAGTGTTCCCCCATTGTAGCCAGTGTGCCCCCATTGTAGCCATTGTGCCCCCTTGTAGCCAGGGTCCCCCCCTTGTAGCCAGTGATGCCCCTCTTGTAGCCAGTGATGCCCCCATTGTAGCCAGTGATGCCCCCATTGTAGCCAGTGTGCCCCCATTGTAGCCAGGATGCCCCTTGTAGCCAGTGTGCCCTCATTGTAGCCAGTGTGCCTCCTTGTAGCCAGTGTGCACCCCTTGTAGCCAGTGTGCCCCCCCTTGTAGCTGGATGCCCCAATTGTAGCCAGTGTGCCCCCATGTAGCCAGTGTGCCCCTTGTAGCCAGTGTGTCCCCCATTGTAGCCAGTGTACCCCCCTTGTAGCCAGTGTGCCCCTTTGTAGCCAGGGTCCCCCCATTGTAGCCAGTGTGCCCCATTGTAGCCAGTGTGCCCCCATTGAAAGCCAGGTTTGCCCCCTTGTTGCCAGGATGCCCCATTGTAGCCTTGTCCCCCCATTGTAGCCAGGATCTCCCTCTTGTAGCCAGGATCCCCCCCATTTAGCCATGGTCCCCCTCTTGTACCCGTGATGCCCCATTGTGCCATGGTGCCCCTCTTGTAGCCCAGTGTGCCCCCATTGTAGCCAGTGATGCCCCCCGTAAGTAATTATAAAATACAAAGATACTCACGGGGTCCGCGCGTCCGATCCGGACCCTGCTCAGCAGTGGGAGCGGGTGAGGTTGTAAGCGGGTGGTCTTTCACGCGTGTTACGCTGCACACAGCTCCCAGGGATTTTCTCGGTGGCAGAGCTGCCCGCCGAGGAGATCGAGCGTCACAGGGGGCGTGGTGAAAACTGTGCGCCCCCTGTGACGCTAATACAGGGGAGGAGTCAGGACGGGAAAAAGATCCGTCCCGACTCCTCCCTGCAGCTGCTGGCTTTGTGCGACTGTTATAAAACAGTCGCGCAGAGTCAGGGCCGCGCCTCCGGGCGGGCCGGGCGGCCACGACGCCCCCCCCTCGGGTGAGCGGAGCCTCGGCGCCCCGGGCGACCGCACGCCCGGCCCGCCCCTAGGAACGGCCCTGACAAGGGGGCATCCTGGCTACAATGGGGGGCATCCTGGCTACAATGGGGGCACACTGGCTACAGGGGGCATCACTGGCTACAAGGGGGGGACACTGGCTACAATGGGGCAGACTGGCTAAATGGGGGCATCATGGCTACAATGGGGGCATCACTGGCAACAGGGGGGGCAAACTGGCTACAATGGGGGCACAAGGCTACAATGGGGGCACACTGGCTACAATGGGGACATCCTGGCTACAATGGGGCATCCTGGCTACAAGGGGGGCATAATGGCTACAATGGGGGCACACTGGCTACAATGGGGGCACACTGGCTACAATGGGGGCACACAGGCTACAAGGGGGGCACACTGGCTACAAGGGGGGCACACTGGCTACAATGGGGGCATCCAGGCTACAAGGGGGGCACACTGGCTACAAGGGGGGCACACTGGCTACAATGGGGGGTACACTGTCTCAAGTGGGGCTCAGGCTCAAGGGGGGCACACTGGCTACAAGGGGGGCATCCAGGCTACAAGGGGGTCACACTGGCTACAAGGGGGGGACACTGGCTACATGGGGGCACACTGGCTACTGGGGGGACATGGCTACAGGGGGCATCACTGGCTACAATGGGGGCACACTGGTACATGGGGACACACTGGCTACAGGGGGGAAAATGGCTACAAGGGGGGGAACACTGGCTTTCAGGGGGCAAACACGGGGTTCTGGGGGGGATCACGGCTATAGGGGGGCATCACTGGCTACAATGGGGGGACACTGGCTACAGGGGGCCAACTCGGACTACCGGGGGGCATCACTGGCTAGAAGGGGGCATCACTGGCTATTGGGGCCCTCTACTGGCTACAGGTGGCATCCCCTGGCTACAATGGGGCACACTAGCTACAATGGGGGCATCTTGGCATAAAAGGGGGGCATCATGGCTACAGGGGGCATCTACTGATAAAAGGGGGCATCAACTGGCTACAGGGGGGCATCAATGGCTACAGGGGTATCACTGGCTATTTGGGGGGTACTACCTGGGCTATAGGGGACTATACGTAGCTACAGGGGCTATTACAGGCTACCATATGAGATGCTATAGATGGGGAGTTTGTATTTGAGATAGGAATTGGTTGGGAAAATGCTGATAAAGTGAGGAGTCTTAAGTATTTGTTTTGTAAATTTTACAGTAAGAGTCGGGAGTAGTCTTCATGGCGTCTGGGACAGATGGAGAAGAAGAAGAAGAGAAAGAGAACAACTCTTCAGAGAGTCCTCTGTGAGTCACTAGATATGACTTTACTGTAACCATTTATATGTCTGCAGGGGCCTGTGTTTCACGGGTATCCCCCACTGTTGCTGGGGGGAAATATTGGTTGAAGTATAATGGGTTTGTTTAAAGTAATGGTCATTTTTGGTTTTATTCAGTCACTAGGGTGCTGGGGGATATGGGGTCACGGTGTTGCTGTTGGGGGCATAAATGTGGGTGTTTATGTGGTCATGGTTTTGGGGGATTATGGGTCATTGTGTGCTGGTGAAAATGTGGTTTTTAGTGGTCTTGGGAATTCGGGGTTTCGGTAGCGTGTTATTTGGAAAACTGTATACTATTACTAGTAATTTTTTTGTAGCAGATTGGGGTTTAAAGTTTTTCTGTATTTTTTTAAGATTTTGGTTTTAAAGGTGGCACTTTTATTTCATTTATGGCGCTTTTATGTTTAACTTTGGAAGGGGAGGGGGGGCGAAATTTTTTCTTCCCCTTTCCCCCTTTGAGGGGAAATTTAGCCTTGGAAAACTCCCCTGAGTGAGGGTCGGGGAATTACACGCTTTTAAACGGAAAGGTTTGGCAGAAAGGGTTTCTAGGACGCGGGGTAAGATCGGGGTTTTTTAAAATTGTACTACAGGGGGGATTACACCCTTTTTAAAAAGCTAATAAGGAAAGCAGGGGGTACAGGGCTTATACCCTATACAAGGGGAAAAGGGGCTGTAGTTGAATTTTGGGGACTCCCCAACTACAAAGAAAGTGAACTCTAAAAAAAAGTTCTTTAAAAAATTCCCAAAAATTCTTTAAAAAAAAATTTTTAGTTTTAAACAGAGTCCCATTCAAATTGAAAAAAGAGTTTTTTAACCCTTGCAAAATTTTTCTTTGAAGTGTAAAAAAAATTGTATTGTGGAAAAAAATGTATATAAATAAATATAAATATATAAATATAAAATATATTCTTAAAAAATTTTAAAAACATATTAATTTTTTTTTTTTTTTTTTTTGTTGTTTGTTTTTTTTGTGGAGAAAATTTTTTAAACCCTTGATTTTTCACCCTTTGTTTTAAAATAAAAAGGGGGGTAGCAAGAATTAGTTATTTCCGGTTTATATTTTTAAAAATTACTTTTTTTTTATAAAACCAAAATTTTTCAGGGGGGGCTATTTTTTTGAAATTATTGTTTTTTTTAAAATTTTTTTAGGATTCAATTAACCTTTTAAGATAGCAGAGTACAATAGTTTTTTAGTTTTTTTAAATTGAAAAAGGTTAAAACAATAGGGAATATTTTCAAAAAATCGATTTAAACAAGGAAAACTTTTTAAAACAATTTCGGGAGGAAAAAGTGGGGGATTTTTAATAACAAGTGGAAACCAAAGCTATATTTTTTGATGAAAAATTTTAGCAACCATGACGTCCCCTATTTAATGATCTTAAAAACAAAAATTATTTCAGAGGCCCAACATAACGGGACATTATGTTTTTTGACTTTATAATACAACAAATTTACCCCCAAGAGGTTTTGGGCTTTGACATAGCGCCCAATTTCCTTTTAATGACCTAATTTCATTTGGGGAATGGGAAAACATATTTCACCCTTTTCCCCTTACTTTTAAACCCCTTGCAAAACAAAAGAAAATTTTGGGTAAACCATTTTTAACTGAAAAAAAATTGAACTCATTTTTGGGGAATTTGGGAAAAATTTTTGAGGCTATAAAGACTTAAATTAAAATTTAAATTAATGGGAGTCACAATAAAAAATTTCTAAATATAAAAAATAATATTTTTTCCAAAGAAAAAAATAAAGCTATTAAGGGGAAAAACCCTGGAAAAAAGAAAAACACCAGGGAACATTAAAAGCAAATTGATATCACAAAATAAACCCGATGTTCAAGTCCTTAATGACAACAACAAAAAAAAAAACAAAAAGGAAAACCTATTTTCCCATTTAGAAAAACCCTTTTTTGGGTCAACTAAAAATTTTATAAAAAGGAACATAATAAACCCAATAGCTTTGGGCACAATAGGGGAGAAAAAACAATAAAAAACAACTAATATGACGGGAGAAAAAGTAGGGCCCCAAAATGAAACAATAATGAAACCCTATTTAATTTGGAAAAATAGCAATGAAATTCAGCGGAGAATGAAATTTTTTTAGACAATAAAATGGAAACCAAAAGCAAGCTAGTAGCACCCAATTAACCCCTTTGGTAAATTTAGAGAAGACAGGGAATGGGACTATGGAAAATTTGGGGAGCTAGACCAAAAAATTTTCTAAAAAAATTTTTAGGAAAAAGACAATTCACCTACACATTCCCCCAAAAACCTTTTCCCCATCAAAATTTTGACTTCCAATTAATGTCGTTGGACAAAAATGTCAAAAAATATGAGAAGAAGGGGGTTAAAATTTATTGCTTTAAAAGCTTTAATTTGGCTGTTTGATAGGGTTTGAAATAATACAAAAATCATAATTTTGGGACCTAATTTTAACCACAGGAAAATCAATGATCCTACACAAAGAAATTTAGTCCCCAACTAACACCTTTTTGGAGAATATTACAGAAAAAAACAGTTTTTCCCCAAAATCGACCTCACTTTTGAGGATTTCAAAATTGGTAGAAATTGATATAAAAAAAAAAGCACATTTCAAAAAGAAAAAAAATTCGATAAAAAAAAAAAAAAGAATATAAAAAAAATTAAAAAAAGGGGTCTTTTTTCCTCCCCAAAATGATTCCCCCAAAAACCCCCCAAAATCGAAACAGAACTATAATATGAAAGTAATAAAAGGATTCACTTAAAAACGCTCCGAGGGTTCCTTTTTTGGGGAAAGGGACAACACTACCCAAAGGGCCCAATACCCTGAAGTACAAAAACCCCCCAAAAAGAAAAAATTCTATAGGGGAAAAAGGGGAAGGGGACCAGCCGGAAAAGGGGGGCCCTTCAAAAGCAAAACCTAAAAACGGGTAGTTGGTTGACGATTGGCGTTGGCAAATCGAGATCGAGCATAGTCGAAAATTTGGGGCCGGGCTATCGAAAAGGGTTTTTCGATGTGACCCATCGTTTTATAAACGTTTTTACCTTTTTAAAAGTCTATGGGGAAAAAGCAAAAACCCCTTTAAAATTATTACCCCCAAACAAGGCTGGAAAAGGGGCTGAAAATTAACATCAAAACAGTCAAAGGGAATACGTGTTTAAAATCTTGGGGCCAAACCCACTTGGGTTTTAATTAAAAGTCATTAATAAAATTTCTTTAATACCTTGAAGTTTCCCAAAAAAAATTTGGGCGCCGACATTTCCAAATTTTTTTTTGAAATCTTTTTTTTTAAAAGGAATGGAAAATAGTTTGAAATAAAAGGGAAATTTCCCGAGGCAGGTTTAAAAGGAGAATCCCTTTTTTGGCCTTTTTTTCCACTGCTTGTCTTTAAAAAATTCCTATAAAAAAAATTAAAAACCCCTTAAAACTACCATTTATCGGGCCCCTTTTCCCCGGGTAAATGGGCCCTTATCTTTGTAGGGAAAAATATACTTAGTTTGTGCGGGGGTAGCCCTGCAGGAGGGCACAAAGTTTTCTCTCTGATCAATAATTCAAAGGGGTTTAAAGGGTTTTTCTTCTTTAGTAAAAAAGATGAAGCAGAGAAGGATACCTTTCCCAAAAATGAAAACAAACAGGAATTTGAAAAAAAACCCCCCAAGGCCCCGCTAGAGTATAGAGCTGATTTGGAAAACCTTTGGAAAAAATATTTTTTAAAACAAGCAATTTGAAAAAAAATGCTCTTTTTTCCCAAAAATAAAGCAAAAATGGGAAAGAAAAGGGAAATTTTTGCATTTTTTTCCCTTTTATTTTTTAAAAGGGGAGTTGTCTCTTTTAAAAAGTTTTCCCAGTCTCTGCTGTGGCTGGGATTTGAATTGAGGGGCGTGCTAGTTTGTTTTGCCTTTTTCCCCTCTCCCTTTTTTCCCCCTCCCCTCAACACAAAAAAAGCTCTCCCCCTGTAACTTCTAAACAGCAAGGAGGAGGGGGGGTTTTTTGCTGCCAGATTTAAACCCCTGTGTGTGCCGGCCTGGGTCTTGCACCCTCGGGGCTGCTTGTCTCCACATCGGGACAGGGGGGCGGCTGACTGTGGGAGCCAGACCCCAGGGGGGCAGGGAAAAGGTGTTCCTTTTTCCCCCCTCTTAGTTACTTTGTCAAAAACAGACACAGGGCACGGGGGAAGTTTTTCAAATACTCGGGAAATGGGGCCCAATAGTACGGGCAAAGCATGAACTGTTCACATCCCTTTTATCTGTTCAAATTACTATATGACAGCTCAACAACACATCATGATTATAGTAACAAAACGGGGGGCCCACTGCTGTCACATAAAAGGTGTAGAGAGAAAGGGGGAAGCAGGCACACACAGGATTAACCCGGGCGCAAGGACACAGAACCAGAGCCCTCCTCCCCCCTCCCTCCACTATAGAACCCATTCTTGTGGAGGGGCTCTCTCTCAGACCTGTATTCATTTCAGACCCGGGCAACCAGTGAGATAAAGGGTCAACACTGAAAATTTTTTTAAAACTGATTAAATACTACTAACAGGGCTAACTCAAAAAAAAGTAGGGCATTTGTAAGAACATATATTGGGAAAGCTTTCTTGTTTTTTTTTTAAAAAAAACTTTTCCATTAAAACCCATTGGCAAGACAACCCCCTTTTAAACAATCAATGAGAAAGGTAAACCTAAACCTTTTAAAAAAACATAATCAAATTAAAAGGGGTTTTCTCACTACAAAGATTAACTTTCAACATTTAAGGGAATTTATAAATGAAGACTTTTTTCCCCAATATAAAAATTTGTTTTTTTTGCTTTTTTGAGGGGATGGAATTGTATTGAATGAGTGCAAACAGGTTTTTTCCCCAAAATTACCGATCTGTTCTCCTCTTGCTCTTTGTCTTATCTGACAGTGGGGGGTCATGTCACCACAGGTTGGCACACAGGACTGCTGGTAACTTGAGAACAGAGTTAGTTATCTCTAACAGAGAAAGAGGGCTAATTACTTGTTTACTATGACCTCTGAAGCTCTGTTTTTTTTAAGGGAAAACCCCCCCTACACCCAATGTCATTTCAATTAGAAAAAACTTAATCATAACTGGGGTATGCTAATAAATCTAAAGAAAAACACCACAGATAAATTTGGGGGGAAACTGGATGCATGAATTCCCAAAGCTGCCCCTTTTGGGTTTTGGGGAAAAGCATGGTGAGGGCATCTTTTTTAGGAACACTTAGATAACAGTTTGTACACAATAGGAAAACCTATTTAACTGGACAACCCCCTCCCCCAAAAAAGTAGATAAGAAAAAATTTTAGCCCCTGTCATCCTCCTAAATTTCAAAATTTGCAGTGCTCAGTGAACAGAGCAGCATATTACTATAGTACTGTACAGTTCTTTTAAGAAGGGGCCCGTTTCATCCTTAAATAATAGGTCCCCCGAGAGGTTCAAAAAACCCCCAATACGTCCCTTTTCGTCATATCCACGGATTTTCTTCCTAATGGGTACCCCCCCAAAAGAAAGTATATAATTTACTTACTTTTAAAATTTACAAAAAAAAATTTCGTCTTTGAATTTTCACCCCCTTTTTTCCTTTAAAATGCCCCCTTTATGCAAATTTAAAAACCAAATTTTTCTTTTCCCGTATCGGGGGATTAAAGGGGCCTAAAAAGTTTAAATTTTATTTTAGTATAGGGGGTTGTTCCCTGGACAGGAAGCCTAGAAAAAAATTTGCCCCAAATTATTTCTTTATCTTATGCAACAAAAAAGAAAGTCAGTACATCTAAACAATAATGAAAACCCTTTTTATTAGTAAAAAAGTGATGGGGGGGGGTGCTGGGAAAAGTTGAAACTAACACACAAAACAAGTACAGCAGCAATTCGCATATGCTAAAAACATATGCAAAATTATTTTTTATGGGGTATTTTTTCTTTTCATTTACTGCCTTTTAATTCCTTTTGGGGGTGAGCCCAAAATTTTGTGGGAAACCCAAACTACCACATCAAGCTAACTTCTAACAGATTCACCTCTCCTGGAGAAATTAGGGCAGCCATCTTTTCTTTTTTAAAATTTAAAGCCCTCCTACACTAAAGGAAGAAAAATGGGTTTTTTTTGGGGAAAAAGGATGGAGGCAAACCAAAAATCCAAATAAAAACCTAGGCACAAGACCTTTCCTTAAAGAGAAATGAGATTGTCCTTTTTTGCAAATAAGGGGGGTTTTTTAAAATGGAGCTTTGTCTAAAAACCAAAACAAAGAGTAAATTTTTTAAATTTGTTTTTATCCAAGGTTTTTATAACTGAAAGAGGTTGTTTGTGGGCTTTTATTATTTGTTTTTTATTATTATTTTTTTATTTTAGGGGAAACTTTATTTGATTTTCCCGGGCCCCTTTAAAATTTTAAGGGGGGGTTTCATACATAACAAATGTTGAAAAAAAAACAAAGGGGACGGAAAAAATTTTACTAGTAAATTGGGGTAAAATGAAGGGGAAAAAGGGCCCTTGGCCCCGGGGTTTACAAAACTTTAAAAAAAGGAAGAAGGGGGAACGACAAAAAGGGGTGGGGCCGGGCGTTTTGTGGGCCCGGGGTTAAATGGGATTGGGGTTAGTGTTGGTTTTTAAGCTACCGAAGAATGGGTTTTCAGGTTTTCTTTTGAAATTTTGGTTTAAAAATTTTGGGGGGTCCCCGGGTGTTTTGGGGTTAAGGGGTTCCAGAAAATGGGTGAATTAAGGTGAAGTCTTTGGGGAAGGGTTTTTGAGGACTGATGAGAGGGGAGCAGAGGGGGGAAGGGCCTTTTAGGAGCGGAGGTTTTCGTGGGGGGGAAGGGAATTTTGGAGATTGAGCAACATTTTGGAGGAGAGAGGTTATGGAGAGCTTTTTAGGCATGGGTTTGTAAAATTTAAATGAATTCCGGGGGAATGGGTACCAGTGAAAGGGGTTGACAGAGGGGAAGGCAGGGGTTTTGTGGGGAAAGGGGGGGATAAGGGGGGCAGCAGAGTTCGGGTGGTTTGAAAGGGGGGCGAGAGTGCTGGGGGGAGGGCCCCAAAACGGTTTTTACAGTAGTCTAGACGGAAAAAGACAAGGGGGTGGGCTAGCGTTTTTGTTTGTCAAAGTTGAGGAATGGGCGGGTGCGGGAAATATTTTTTAGGTGGGGCGGGAGGGGAGGTGAGGGCTTGAATGTTGGTTTGAAGGATAGAGAGGATCAAAGGGTTTTCCCCCAAGGGAGGGACTTGTGGGCTGGGGAGAGGTAGCCATTAAAAAGTGAAAAGAGTCAGGGGGAGGGGTGGATTTGACGGGGAAAATGTGAATTCTGTTTTTTTCCACATTTAAAGAGAAGTTAAAATCAGGGGGAAATAAAAGGGGTGTCGGTAAGGCTTGGCGGCCCCGGCCAAGAGTGTAGATAAGAAGAGTACCCGGGCCCCAGGACTACCCTGGGGGGAAAAAGGAAGGGGAGAGGGGAGGTGGTGCAAAAAAACAAATTCCTTCAGAGAAGTATGAGGGGGTCCAAAAGAGGGATGTCATATCCGGGGGGAGGGGATTTGTAGCAGGTGGGAAAAGGGGGCGAAAAAAAGTCAAATTCAGGGCATTCTTTTGAGGAAAGACAGAATATGGGGGTGAGGGTTTGGGGGTTACTGGGCATGGGGACCTTGGGTTTTGGGAAATTTTCAAAAGGGTGGGGGGAAGCCCAGATTTTTGGAGTGGGGCCAAGGAAGATTGGGGGAGAGATGGAGGACAGTTTTAAGAAAGACGTCTTTCAAGGGGTTTGATGAAAAGGAACAGTGAATGGGATGATAGTTGGGCCCGTGAGGGGGAGTCGAGAGATGGTTTCTTAAGGGGTGGGTGTAAAGGGCGCATGTTTAAATGAGGGGGGAAAAATGCCAGGGTTAATGATGATTGAAAAGGGGGTGAGGGCTGGGAAGATAACGCGCTAAATCTGGGTGAGGTGGGTGGCGTGGGGCAAGGTTACGGGAAGTGGGTTGGATTTGGACACTAGATGGAAAGGTTTTGTGACAACAGTTGGGAAAGAGTTAGGAATTGTTCACTGGGGACTGGGTTTGGGTAAAAATGGGGGGGTTTGGGGGCGATAAATGGAGGTAATTTAAAGGGGGGCAAATGGGGACTGGGGGTGAAGCTTTCTTTTGATGAGGTTGATCTTTTTTAAGAAAGGGGTGGCGAAATCTTTAGCTGATTGTAGAGTGGGGGAGGAGGGGCTGGGACGAAAGAAGAGTTGAAGGTGGTTTAATTTAAAAGGGCTGGGGGGTTTTGAACAGAAAAGGATATAGAGTGGTGAATAATCCTGTTTGCAGTGGTGGGTGGGAGACTTAAATGTGTTTAAACAATTGTTTGTATGGGTGAAGTGTCGGTTTTAGCGGGTTTTTCCTTTTCAGCGGCTTCAGCAAATTTTTGGAAAAAAAAAAAAAAAAAAAAAAAAAAAAAGCTCCCTCAGTGTTTTGGGGGGAAATCTGTGGTTTCCAGGGGTTTTTCTGGTTGGGTTTTCGGGTTTTGTTGGTGGGGGAGAAAGGGGCGACTGAGTCGAGTGTTGGGGGAGATTGTTTTGGGGTTTTAGAAAACAGTGGCTGCATCTGGGTTGTAAGTTAAAATATTTTAGAAAGAGGTGCAAGAGAGTCAGAGAAAGTGCGAGGGTTAAAGGTTTTTTAAGTTTCTGTTGGGGGGGTTTTACTAGGTGTGATAAAAGGAGAACCGGCGGGGTGGGGATGGTGGGAAATAACAATTTAGGAATGGAGGGGAGGGGGGAGGGTTTTTAGTTTCAAATAGGGGGCAGAGGGGGGAAGATTAGGTCCCGTGTGTGTCCCCGTCTGTGTGGGTGGGGTCCAGGGGGTTTCCCCGTGAGAGGGCCCCCGGAAAAAGCAAAAGTGAAAGGGATTTTGTTGGCAGGGAGAGAAAGGGGTGCATCCAATGGGATGTTTTAAAATTTCCCATGACAATAAGGGGGGTTTCCCTGGAAAGAAAAAGGGGGAACCGGAAAAAAAGTGGGCAAGGAAGGTAAATGGGCCCCGGGGGGGTTTTTCCCCCAGCACTTGCAATTTTGGGGTTGGGAATAGAAGGCCGGGAAAAAGTGCACCTCAAAGGATGGGGGGGTAAGGGAAGGTAGAGGGGAATTGGGGAAAAAAAGGGGGAGGTGTCAGACGGAGAAGGGAAAAAACCCCCCCATGCTTGGGACCCCGGGCGGGGGAGGGGGAAAAATTTGGGGAAATTTCCAAAGGAGAGGCAGCAGGGGAAAAGTTTTCAGAGGGGGTCAGCCAGGGTTCCCGTTGTAGACTTTTTGACCCCCAAAATAACATTTTTGGGAAAAATCTTTTCCCGAGTTATAAAAACCCTTTAAAATTAAAAAGTGAAAAAACTTTTTTCCCAAAATTAAAAATTTTTTTAAATTTGCCCTTTTTTTTCACACATGGGAAAATTTTTACACCAAAAAAAAGTGTTAAGTCGGAATTGGAATCTCCAGTATACCCCTTTAAAGTGGGGGAAAATTTTAATTCTAATTTAAAAAACAACAAAAATTTAAACCCAAAATTTTTTTGTTTGATGTTGCAATTTTAAAAAACTTTTGCACAGCCATGGACTACTACTAGCTGATTCTTATTCCAAAGAATCTCTCTGCAAACTCTCTTCTCGATCCTCTACAATCAGGTTTCCGCACCCTAAACTCCACAGAAACTGCTCTAGTTAAAATCTCTAATGATCTCCTCATGGCTAAATCACAGGGCAACTACTCGTTGTTGCTTCTTCTGGATCTCTCTGCAGTGTTTGACACTGTGGATCACCACCTTCTCCTCAGCATGCTCAGCGCCATTGGAATCCAGGACACCGCTCTCTCTTGGTTCTCATCCTACCTCTCTGACCACTCCTTCAGTGTCTCAGTTTCCGGTTTTACCTTCTCTCCTCTTCCTCTTGCTGTTGGGGTTCCTCAGGGATCAGTTCTAGGTCCTTTCCTTTTTTTCACTCTACACAACCCCCTTTGGACAAACGATCAGCAGATTTGGCTTCGAGTACCATCTCTATGCTGATGACACTCACCTATACACCTCCTCCCGAGACATCACTCCTGCCCTGCTACAAAACACCAGTGACTGTCTTTCCACTATCTCGGACATAATGTCCTCTCTCCATCTGAAACTAAACCTCACTAAAACCGAACTTCTTGTCTTTCCGCCATCTTCTAACCAACCCTACCCTGCTATTTCTGTCTCAGTGTGTGGCGTCACCATAACTCCTAGCCAGCAGGCCCGCTGTCTTGGGGTTATACTAGATTCTGATCTGTCTTTCACCCCTTATAACCAATCCCTTGCCTGCTCCTGTCATCTGCACCTCAAGAACATCTCCAAAATCCATCCTTTTCTCACTGTGGAAAAAACTCCTGTTCTGAATACAGCAGCCAGGCTTGTCTTTCTTTCCAGCCGCTATATTGATGCCTCTACCCTGTGTTAATCACTGCACTGGTTGCCCATCCAGTACAGAATACAACTCATCACTCTCACCCATAAAGCTCTCCACACTGCTGCACCCCCCTACATCTCCCCCCTCATCTCTGTCTACCACCCTACCCGCTCTCTCCGCTCTGCTGATTAGTGATGAGCGATTACGTTGACTATCGTCATCGGGTCGATGGTCGATTACAGCAATAACCAATAAGATATTCGATGGTCGATCATAGATTATCACCGATGACCATTAAAGTCTATGGGAGAGCAACAATACCTTCATTCTTACACCCAAACAGGGCTGGAGAAGCTGGAATTAACATCCACAACAGTCAAATGGATACGTGCTACATCTTAGGCAACACACTTAGGTTATACAAGCCACAGAAAAAAACTCACAGACCATTCACTATCCCTGTCTTGCACCACAGCATGACCCTTAAACCTGCATGACCCACAAATTAAAAAGTGCCAGAAGGCAGTATGATTTGAACCATCATTTTACTTGAACTGGACATTGAATATCCCTGTCCTGGAACGCAGCATGAGCCCCAAACCTGCATGACCCCCGATTTAAAAAGTGCCGGAAAAAAGGAGTCTTTCAACCACCATTTTAGTTTAACTGGACATTGACTATACCTGTCCTGTGCCACAGTATGACCATTAAACCTGTCTGACCCACAGATTAAAAAGTGCTGGAAAAAGGAGTTTTTCAACCACCATTTTAGTTGAACTGGACATTGACTATACCTGTCCTGGGCCATAGCATGAGCCCCAAACCTGCATAACCCCCAGATTTAAGAAGTGTTGGAAAAAATGAGTCTTTCAACCACCATTTTAGTTGAACTGGGCATAGACTATCCCTGTCCTGGACGCAGCATGACCCTTAAATCTACATGACCTACAGATTAAAAAGTGCCGGAAAAAGGAGTCTTTCAACCACCATTTTAGTTTCACTGGACATATACTGTCCCTGTCCTGGGTAACGCTTGCCCCTCCGTATGAGTGCGGACCAATTGAGCTTCACTTGGAAATACTGGTGGTTAACGCTCCTGTTCCACCCAGGTGCACTTTTTATTGGCATTCTTTTTCTCATTTTACTCAAGTGCTGGAGGAAATTGTCTCTGTACTTTGTTCTTTGTCCGTGCTCCATAACTCCATGTCCTCTGAAATAACCTACATCTGGTCAAGTTTTCCTTACCTCCCTTGTACAATTCAGAGGAATTTTTTTTACCAGCTATTTTGTACATGCAAGTTTTTTAGTAGTTTAATTCTAGAAAACACATTTTTAAAATAGGATGGAACCCCACCATGTCTTTGTTTCTCTTTTTTAATTGTATTAAATGGGTTTTCTCAATACAGGGATTGATAGCTTGTTAAAGATCTTGAAAAAAACACGTCATTTTGCAATATGTGTCCATTAACAGTGTCCTACCTATTCCTGTTTCTGACAGCACCATCACCTTCAGCCACTCTTGACAATTGTGAAGAACAAATTTCTGTTAGAAACAACATTTTTTTTATAATTAGGACCTGTAGTTAGCTGCCTGTCACAGCAAAATGCCCCAAAAATTCAAAACATGACCCATGAGCCACTTTTGACAATTGTGAAGAACACAATGTCTGTTGAGAAACAACATTTTTTTTATAATAGGACCTGTAGTATAGCTGCCTGTCACAGCAAAATGCCCCAAAATTCAAAGCATGACCTTGAGCCACTTTGGACAATTGTGAAGAACAAATGTCTGTTAGAAACAAAATTTTTTAGAATAGGACCTGTAGTATTGCTGCATTTCAAAGCAGCATGACCCAAAAAAAATTATAAAAATCACTTCTCAGCCACTGTGAGGGAGAAATGCCACTTAGAAGCCACATTTCTGTTCCAAAGGACCATGATTATTGCTTTATCTCACAGCAACATGACCCCAAAAAATTATAAATATGACTTCTCAGCCACTATTAAAAATCGTGTTGGAGAAATGCCACTTAGAAGCCACATTTCTGTTCCAAAGGACCATAATTATAGCTGTATCTCACAGCAACATGACCTCAAAACCATTGACAACGCGAAAACTTCTAAAGATAAAGTGAGTAAATGGAATACGGTGTTGTCATGAAACCTTGCTGTCTTTTACAGTCTCCTCACAGCAAATCCAGCAAATGAACAAATGAACTGTTGGGAAAAGAGAATAAAAATTGCAGTAAGAAATGATCATTTTAAAAAAAAGTTTTCAAGAGGACCATTTCTGTTTGAAGAGGAATGTGAAGTAGACCGGAACTAATCGGTGACCTCGGCAATTGGGGCCACAACATCATCAGAGATCCATGCCTGATTCATCTTGATGAAAGTCAAACGTTTCCACATTATCTGTGGAAAGCCGGATGCGTTTATCTGTAATGACTCCTCAGCTGTGCTAAAGGTCGCTCAGATATGACGCTGGCTGCTGGGCAGGACAACACCTTATGGCGTGGTGAGCGAGCTCGGGCCATTCGTCCATTTTGGATACCCAGAAGTCTATTGGGTCCGGACCACATGCAAAACATCGGTGTTGAGACGCAGATAGTCGTGCACCATGATCTTAAGCTGGTCTCTGTGTGTTGGATGTGTGCCCTGCATTGCATGCATTGGTGAGGTGGTAAATAAAGATTGCCAGAGGTCACCCATTAGGCTTCTGCCACCTTGCCTGCTGCTGCTGCTGCCGCTACGGCTACTTGGCACTCTACTGCTGTCACGTCGCTGATGTTGTTCCACCGTGACATTTGAAGAACGTGAATCAGATGCAACAGATGTCTCCAGTTGATCAATCAGCAAGGTCTCCATTTCCTGCATTTTACTCTCTATTTGGGTGGGTGGAAGGAAAGTGCTGAGTTTTGTTTTGTACCGGGGATCCAGGAGGGTGGCCACCCAGTAACTGTTGTTCATTTTGATGGCCTTAATGCGAGGATCATGTTGGAGGAAATGGAGCATCCAAGCACTCATGTGAGAGATGGAGCCTTGATTTCCCAAGCCTCTGGGTCGAGGGGCACTAGCAAACTGATCTTCCTCATCTTCCTCCTCCGCCTCAAATTCGCGCCAACCTCTTTCCAAGGCAGGGACGTCGGTAACGTCGGTGTCTAGGAATACCTCCTCCTCTTCCTCCTCCTCCGCTTCCTCCGGCACAGCTTCAACACAGCCCTGACTTGCCTCAGATGATGCACCCTGAGAGCTGATGCGCTGCCTTGCACTAGCCCTGGACCCCGAACCACTGAAGACCGATAAAATTGAGAAACTGTCGGGCCTTGTGGATTCGACGGAGAGAAAGGCTCCGTGTCCGCATCTGTGTCCGTCTCCTCCTCTGTCGCTGGCGGGACCTGTTGTTTCAGAGTGTCCAACGATCGTTCCAGAACTAAGATCACCACAATGCTCATGCTGACAAGGGCATTGTCCGCACTGACCATTTTGGTGGCTTCTTCAAGGATGGTGCAGAGCTCTTTCACCTGCCTTCACTCTCGGTGGCTCAACACCCCGAGGTCCGCACCGCTGCTTGTAGGCCATGTGTCACTTCGTACTGCGTAATGGCATTGCGCTGCTGCCACAATCGCTGAAGCATGTGGAGGGTGGAATTCCAGCGTGTTGCCACGTCAACAATGAGACGGTTGACGGGGAGGCCGAGCTGACGCTGCAACGCAGCCAGGCGGGACGAAGCAGGGTGCGAACGGTGGAAGTGCGAACTTAGACTTCGAGCCTTCCTCAGCAGGCAGTCCAGACCCAGGTAGCTCTTTAGAAATTTCTGGACGACAAGGTTCATGACATGTGCCAGGCAAGGGATGTGCTCCAGCCTACCGATCTTAAGGGCGGCCAGCAGATGTAGCAGATTTATCGCACACCACCTTGCCTGGCACAAGGTTCTTGGCACCCAGCCAGCGCTCGGTCTCGTTGCGGAGAGCCGTCCACAGCTCCTGACCTGTGTGGGGACGGTCTCCAAGACAGATTAATTTCAACACGGCCTGGTTTCTCTGGGCACGTGATGCCACCAGAGGCCCGTGAGGGAAAGAGCCCTGCACCATCCCTGCAGTTTTGAAGAGCATGCGCCGAGCCTGAGAGCCATCGTCACCCCCAGAGACATCCACCCAGCTCACCCAGTGAGCTGTCACAGAGATATAGCGGCCTTGGCCGTGCTTACTAGTCCATGTGTCGGTGGTCAGATGGACTTTTCCGGCCACAGATGCAGACAACGCGCTTGAAATTTTAGATGACACGTGGCTGGCCAGGGCAGGGACAGCTTTTCTGGCAAAGAAATGCCTGCTCGGCATCTGGTATTGGGGGCAGGCAAGGGCCATGACATGGCGGAACCCATCTGTGTCCACCAGATGGAAAGGCAACATTTCCAAGGCCAAAAGCCTGGCAATGCCGACATTCAGGCTTTTGGCTTTGGGATGGTTTGGGTTAAAGTGTTTCTTCTGCTCCCAAACCTGGAAGACAGAAGGCTGGCTGCTAGACTGGCCGCTGTACGGCATGCAGGTCGTCAAACTGGCAGAAGGAGAAGGGGTAGGATGGGTCTCTGGTGGTGCTGGTGGTACTCGGGCGACGGTGGAGGCTGAAGCGGAGGCTGATCCCTGATCATGACTCTGAGAGACATGGGCAGCTGAGAAACGCTTGGTGGTGGCGGAGGAGGCGGAGACAGAGGGTGTGACAGTGGTTGGAGGCCCGGCGTCGGTCTGGCCTTTTTTGGCCAAGTGTTGCCTCCATTTCAACTCATGCATTCGCTGCATGTGACTAGACATGTTGGTGGTGGTTAACCACCTAAGGTTCTTGCGTTTACGACAAAGGCGGCATATGACATCGCTGGGTGAATCAGAGGCTTGCTCAAAGAAGGCCCAGGCTTGAGAGGTCCTGGACTTTTTTGACGTCGATAAGCGAGGAGCGGGGTTTCCGCTGACCGTGGCTGGCGGAATCATATCAGCGGACTTCTGCGACCGCCCTCTCCCTTTTTGAGGCGGGACCCGTACTGACAATACACCATCGTCTTCCTCCTCGTCCAGTGATGAAGCGCTCGCAAGCAAATTCTGCTGAAAAGACCACGTTGGATCCACAATGTCGTCATCATCATCATCAACACAGGTGACTTCGTTGTCCTGACATTCTGCATTCAGGAGCTGCGGGCTACAAGCAAGAGGGACTGCAAGGCGTTGCCGACCGCCCGGGATTTTTGCCGATTGACCGGCTTCCTTCTCCTCCTCTGATGGCATCAGTAACTGGGCGTCAGAGCAGAGAAAATCATCCTCTTTGGCCTCTTGATCTTTTAACATGCCTTCTGACCCCAACCGCATTTTGTCATCAAAGAGGTCTTCAGAAAATGGATTATCCACAGTGGTGGGTACACGAGTTGACATTTGGGCTGCTTCATGTTGGTCGGATGCTGATGATGCTGATGACGACATTTGTGGCCGTGACTGGGAGGACGAGGAGGTAAGACTGCTGGATGCAGGTTGCATTAACCCCGGACGGACAGATTGGCGACGCTGTTCGTTACTGAGATTCACAGGGCCCTGACCCAGCGATGACAGGCCTGATGGTCCTGCAACTGACGATCCGCTGGCATGCGTGTTGTCGCCAGCACTGGAAGGAGCACCTTCTCTCGTACCTCTACCTCCATGTCCTACCCCCTCTTTGCTCGCTTACCACCTGAATTTCGCTCCATGTTCAGAAATATAAAAAATTTGAGAAGGTATGGAAGAGTTTTTGATAGTCTCTTATTAAAAGACGGCAAATGACAGTCTTCTCAAATCCCTCAAATCAAAACAAAATTGCTGGATTCAAATTTAACTGCAAGGTGGCTCTATCAACAAAGCTGGCCTGCGCCAAAGTGAAAAAAAACGTATCTGAAATGTATATGGGATAATAAAAGTATTTTTTGGCACCTATCAATTCACCTGTGGTGACTACTAAATTGCTGTATTCAAATTTAACTACAAAGTAGCTCTATGAACAAAGCTGACTGACCAAAAGTGAAAAAAACACCTGTCTGAAATGTATACGGGATAATAAAAGTTATTTTTTGGCACCTATCAACCTGTGGTGACTACAAAGTTTCTGGACTCAAATTTAACTGCAAAGTAGATCGATCAACAAAGCTTGACTGACCAAAAGTGAAAAAAACACCTGTCTGAAATGTATACGGATATTAAAAGGTATTTTTGGCACCTATCAGTACACCTGTGGTGACTACAAAGTTGCTGGATTCAAATTTAACTGCAAAGTAGATCTATCAACAAAGCTAGACTGACCAAAGTGAAAAAAACACCTGTCTGAAATGTATACGGATATTAAAAGGTATTTTTGGCACCTATCAGTACACCTGTGGTGACTACAAAGTTGCTGGATTCAAATTTAACTGCAAAGTAGATCTATCAACAAAGCTTGACTGACCAAAAGTGAAAAAAAACACGTATCTGAAATATATTAGGATAATAAAAGGTATTTTTGGCACCTTTCAATTTACCTGTGGTGACTACAAAATTGCTGTATTCACATTTAACTGCAAAGTAGCTCTATCAACAAAGCTGTACTGCACCAAAGTGAAAAAACACGTATCTGAAATGTATTCGGATAATAAAAGGTATTTTTGGCACCTATCAATTCACCTGTGGTGACTACAAAATTGCTGTATTCAAATTTAACTGCACAGTAGATCTATCAACAAAACTGGCCTGTGCCAAAGTGAAAAAACACGTATCTGAAATGTATTCGGATAATAAAAGGTATTTTTGGCACCTTTCAATTCACCTGTGGTGACTACAAAATTGCTGTATTCACATTTAAGTGCAAGGTGCCTCAATGAACAAAGCTGTAGTGCGCCAAAGTGAAAAAACACGTATCTGAAATGTATTCGGATAATAAAAGGTATTTTTGGCACCTTTCAATTCACCAGTGGTGACTACAAAATTGCTGTATTCACATTTAAGTGCAAGGTGCCTCAATGAACAAAGCTGTACTGCGCCAAAGTGAAAAACACGTATCTGAAATGTATTCGGATAATAAAAGGTATTTTTGGCACCTATCAACCTGTGCTGACTACAAAATTGCTGGATTCTAATTTAACTGCAAGGTGGCTATATCAACAAAGCTGGAATGGGCAAAATTGAAAAAGAACACCTATCTGAAATGTATACTGATAATAAAAGTGGAGTTTTGCACCTAACAAAGAGACCTGCAGTTACTAGAAAAGATGTGTATCCTAATATAAGTTCAGGCTGCCCAATATCCAGGAAATATTTCAATACAAAACTGTTAATAATAAAGCTATTGCAGTGCAATGTCTACACTAAGTCTTGGTGAACTATATCCAGTATTCTTTAAAGAGCTTGTCTGTGTTCGCCCGCGGGACCCCCCCCCTGCTCCCTCCCGTGACTTTACAGCGGTAGATGCTCCTTTAAAATTCTCTACCTAACTACATAAAATCTCCAAAACTCTGATCTAACTAAGTTGTAAGGATCACAGCTAACAGTAGAGTTTTCTCTGTGAAGAAATAGAATAATTTCGCTGAGCTGTTTGGACAGAGGCAGAGCACACGTCCTACTGCTATGAGATGCTGAGAGACACTGATCATGAACAGGAAGGGCTGTTCTATGTAAAACGAGGTCATGTGATTTTTCCAGCCAATCGCAACCATACACATCCCAGTCATGACGTTGCACACACATCTCACCCTGCTCTATTCTGTAAGCTGATTTGCTGGACGCCAAAATGACAGGAAGCGCCGAAAATGGCGCGATATTAATGATGATGCACAGATTTTAACCTAAATTATCGCGTGATCTAAAAAATCCGATCAACATAAAAACTGTGCCGATTTCAACTTTGTCGATAATAATCGCTCAACACTACTGCTGATGATATCAGATTACATTTCTCAATCATCCGAACCTCCCATGTCGGTCTCAAAGATTTCACACGTGCTGCACCAGTTCTCTGGAACATGCTACCACGGGCGATCAGGCACACTCACAACCCTCATAGTTTTAAGAGGGCCCTAAGAACACATTTTCTCAGTCTGGCCTTCATGATCCCTAATTGCTAACCCCCACCTGCTATCACACTCATTTGTCACTCCCAACACTAGGGCACTCACAGGCACTTATCTGTATATAGATGTACTGTCAAGGTGGCAAGTTTACCCAAATTTTATGTAAACCACCTCCTATGTATGGAACATGGCTGGACCATTGTAATCTTAGCACTTCTTAACCCTTCGTCTCACCCATACACCCTAATAGATTGTAAGATCTCGGGAGCAGGGCGCTCACACCTTGTGTCTCATCTGTAAGTACTTTTAATGTGTAATGTCTGTACATATACCCTCTAAATTGTAAAGCGCTGTGGAATATGTTGGCGCTATATAAATAAAGATTATTATGATTATTATTATTATTATTATTATTATAAAGCCTATTTATTGCTTTTGGTTGGTTTAACTGGGGAAACAGAGCTGAAAGACAAGAAGTCTAAGAACTTATAATATATAAAAAAACTTATATGTATTAACTTAGGGTTGCTTTTGTCATTTGCTAGATTATATAAATTAGTGCAAAAGTACAGTCAGGTCACTTTAGTGAAAAGCATTGCCTTTATTGGATGTTGGTTATAGTTTGGAACCATTGTTACAGTGATCCTCAAGTAATAATGACCTCAGAATACAATTTTTTCAACATTCAATGGTCATTTCTGGGACACCTATCTTGAATGCAGACTAAACATACAATGTCCCAGACTCTGCTGATCTGTGGCTCATGTGATTGACTGGAAGGTCCAACCACTTATCATAAACATTTTACTAGTAACTGGCTCCTCTGGGTGCCAGGCAAGGGCCCCATGTTCTTTTTTTTCTGGTACATTGTATATAAAGTACATGACTTAAAGAAGCTTCTGTCTCAACATAATAAGTGATTTTCTGCTTCCAGCAGCTCTTTCTGATGTTACATGTAAGGACTTGCTTTCTCTGTATTAGTTATCTGCTTCATTTTCTTTAATCTTTATTTTGCATTATGTTGGGGACAGTTTGGAGCTTTGGAATCGGTTACTAATTTTCTGTATATTTATTGTTTTTAACTTAACCAATTAATATTGTTTGTTAAGGGACCACTGTATTTTTAATGTATTTAGTGAGCTTTTCCCCCCATATTAAATAGTCAGAATAATAACTATCTTAGTATAAAAAGGAAATAGGTAATGTTAATAGTGTAGTAATCAGTGCAAATATTGGTTTATGCAGCAAGTATGTATTTAGGAGTTCACTATGATTCATTCAGGATCTAATCAATCTGGAGGAGAAGGTGATCTTTATCTTTCACAGCCTTGATAACTGTTCATGGTCTAGTTACCATGAAACAGTTGTTGCAATAGTTGCAAAGTTGCAGCAAACAAATCGGTATGCCACATGATAACATTTTACTTGTTTGGGAGTCCTAATAAACTCTAGTAGGATTTCAGGAAAGTATAGTTTCTAACTGATCACCCAATGCAACAAGAACTTTATCATGAGGTATGCTAATATACAATGCAACAATATTGCAGGTTAACCATACATATAGTAGCTTTTCTGCCAAACTATGTCATCCACAATCATAATGATTTTAACCTTTAATGACTTTAACATACCGGTATATCATGGTTGAGAAGGGGTTCTGTAAATTGACGTAATGGAACATCATGAATATCCTGTGTACTCACAAGCAGAGCCTGCACGATGAGCGCATGGAACCAGCTATAGGTTCTTCATTTTGCCTCACAAAAAACTTAAGAGGCGATGAAAAAGTCAGGTTTCCTGCCCAAATGATACCAGTGAAAAAAATCAACTCCTCCCGCAAAAAAACAAAACAAGCCCCTATACAGCTTCGTACACAGAACAATAAAAAAAATTATAGTCTGCAGACCATGGCTATGCAAAAAGTTAATTCTTTTTTTAAATAAAAGTATTTTTATTGTGTAAAAGCAGTAAAACATAAAAAATATATCAATTTGGTATCACTGTAATCGTATAAACATGCTGAGTAAAGTTAAGATGTATTTTATACTGCACGGTGACAGCTTTAAAAAAAAAATATAAAACGTTTAAAGAATTGCTCTATTTTGTTAATTCTGCCTCCCAAGATACTTCATAAAAAATTATCAGTGTTTTATAAACCCCAAAATGGTTCCAATGACAACATCAACTCATCCTGCAAAAACAAGCACTTAATTAGCTCCATATAGAGAAAAATAAAAAAGTTATGGCTGTCAGACTATGACAACATAAAAATGCAATTTTTTACAAATGTATTCTGGTAAAACCTAAAAAATATGCAAAATTGATATTGCTTTAATTGCACCGGACTGCACAGTAAAGTTATCATGTCATTACTACTGCACAGCAAATTCTGCAAAAGTGAAACCCACAAAACAATGACAGAATTGCTGGGCTTTTTTCTCCATTTTCTTGGCCCAATGCTAAAAAAAAACTGTGAAAAACCTATGGGCCCAAAATGCACAAAATACCCCTCGCTGAATCCCTGAGGGGAAAGTTTCACCTTTGGGGGCTTTGCAAATGTGACATGGCACCCACAAAATCCATTCCAAAATGCATTCCAAAAGCCAAATAGTGCTCCCTCCTTTGTATGCCCTGACGTGCTCAAACAGCAGCTTACACACACATGTAAGGTATTGCCATATGTGGAAGAAATTGTGTAACAAATTTTAGGTTGCTTTTTCCAGGATTCCTTGTGAAAATGAAAACTTTTTAGCTAAAACCGCATATTGGCAAAAGTTAAATGTTTCATTTTCACAGCCTCATCCTAAAAGATCTGAGAAACATTTGTGGAGTCAATATACTCATTTACACCCCTGGATATATTCCTTAAGGAGTGTAGTTACCAAAATGAAGTCTTTTTAGGGGTGTTTATTAAGTTTTAGTACCAGTTTTTGCAAACTTGTAATGGTGCCTAAACAAAAATCATAATAAAAATGAGACCCCAGAGTCCGGTAGGTGCTCCTCCTATTCTGAGGCTTGTGGTTGAGCCAAATAGCGCACTTAGAACACATATGGGATATCGCTAAAAATGGCAGAATTGGGGGAATAAATATTGAGTTGCATTTTGTGATAACATCTACTGTGTTTCAATAAAAATGGCTTTAAATTTAAAATCTGCAAAAAAAGTTTGATACTTTGCTATCATTCCTGTGAAACACCTAGATGGTTAACATACTTCCTAAATGCTGTCCTGATTACTTTAAGCAAGAATAGGGTCAACTAAGGCCAAGGCATCTAGATGTAAACTAGGTCATGGATACAACTATGGATTCAGATATCTCAAGAGCTCAATCTTTTCCTCTATCTACTCCCAGGGATGTGGGAAGCAAAGAGTAGGCAGCTGTTATAATACAATTTTCAATATGCAGAATGCATGAGCTGTTATTTAGATTCTAGTCAGGGTGTAGCTCTGGTCTGTACCTTTTCTGATCTCTGCTGTAAAGTATAAGGTAAGTAGATAAATCAGTAGAAATCATCTGATTTATCTACCTCCTTGGGGCCACAGTACAATACACAGTGAAATTGCTGGGTGAAGATGGGACCTTGAGTGGGCTAACTGATTTGCCCCAAAACATGTTTGGAAGGTTGAGGAGGTCGAAATAGTGCCCTCCAATAATTGGTTTAATGTTGTGTTTAGTTGGGGATGGCTCTCTTATATGAGGTTCTGGAGAATCATGTCTGTCTTGCTTATTCCCAAGTCACACTCTCCCCACATAATAACTTCATTCTAACAAATAAAAATGTTACTACAAATCTAATAAAGTTATGTGAGCAGAAAATAAAATGTCAAAAGTTTTCTTATATAGTCACATATAAATGGGGCAGTACAGAACAAATATATTCTTCTGAATTATGTACTATAGTTATTAGCAACAATAAGAAATGTGAGATTGTTTTATACAGGCATACATTTATGTTTATTATATTAAAATGATTATGAAACTTCGTATTTCTATTAATTATATTTTACCATTTTATCATATATAGGAGATATAGCAAAAAATAATGTTAAATATAAAGTTTATATAGCTCCTAAGAGCTGTATATATGGTTAATAATGAGAAAATTTATTAGAAATTAAAATTTAAATTGCCTTTAGGTTTTAGCTGATATAAAATGCCTTTTAGAGTAACCTCCAGCCAAACTTCAACACAGCAGTGACAGCTGTACATTTACAAAGAATAAATGAATATCTATAGTCTCTATAGAGCATTCAGCCAAGTTGGCTTTTGGCTATCTATAAGAAGCAGATATTATTCTAGATTTTAACTGCCCTTAACAAAATTAATGTTCTAGCTCTGGCTTTCAATTTCTTAAAAAGATTAAAGTCATTATCACCAGATTTCATATATTAATCAACTTTTCTAAGATTCATTATTGGTTCTTTCTTTCAAGTACATAAAGAAAATTACAATTTTGTGACAATTCTCAATCTATTTTTAGCCAAAATCATATGGGATTAAGAGGCATGTCTGATAGTGCTGCTTCCTATCATTAAGGTATCTAAAAATACATTTAATATTTATTGGCTTGTCACTGTATGCAATTATTTATAGCTCAGCTTTGAAAACACCACACTTATATGTGAAATTTCATCTTTGATAACATTGCTAGAAATACAGGGAATACTGCAATACAATTGTTAATGCCGAGTATATCTTTTAAGCTTCAGTATAATTGCTTTTTGTGCCTTATGGGAAAACATTAAACGTAAAGTACAAAATGTAAAGAAACTTCATGAAAGAGTTATAAACCTTTTAACAACACTGGACATAAACTTATATCCCAGTGTCGCTAAGTGGCTATGTAGTGGGATTACAGGCCGCCGGTAACACCACGGAATGGAGCCGGCTCCATTCTGTGCTCTTTAACGCCTTAGATGCTGCAGTGATCGCGGCCATGGAGTCTAAATGAATGAGAAACGGTGCTGCACACTGCTCCACACTCCAATCAGGGTCTCCACGGCAAGGTCGCAAGGCCCGATTGGTTTACATGGCGACTGGAAGCCTTGTGAAGGCTTCCATCGCCGTCATGTTTCTCGCTTTACAACTTCCTGCCCTTTGTACACCCTTTAATGTTCTATATAGAATGAAAAAGGGTATACACATGATTGCCCATTAGGTGGACTCAAAGTACAAGTGAAAAAAAAGTTTAAAAGTGTAAAAAAAAGATGTAAAAGTTCGCCATTTTACAAATAAAAATAAATAAATAAATAAAGTTACACATAATTGGTATCTCCAAAAATCAGATCTGTTAAAATATAACATACTTTATCCTGTAGGCTGAAGACAGTAGAAGAAAAAAAATTCCAAGTGTCAAAATTGTGTTTTGTGGGTCATTTTTGGTCCCCTAAAATTTGGAATAGACAGTTGCATCTATCACAAAATGGTACCAATAAAAAAATACTCTTCAGCCCACAAAAATGCACACTCACTCAGGTCTATGGGTGGAAGTGCAAAAAAGTGGTTGCAGAAAAGGGCGCTGCGGCGCAAATTTCAAAAATAGAAAAGGTTTGGATTTTTTTTACGGTACTATAGCACAATGCGAACCCTACATATCTGGAATTGTATCAGCCTGCAGAATACATAGAACACATCATTTATACCAGGGAGTGAATGCTGTAAAAAAAACACCCCCGCAAACAAAGGGCATGTACGTTTTCTTTCACATTTTGACCCACAGAACTTTTTTTGCGGTTTCTCAGTATATTCTATGGTACAGTGGATGACACCATTAGAAAGTACATCTTGTCAACCAAAAATGATCTTGTCAACTAAAAAAAGCTCGGTCCTTAAGGGGTTGATAGATAGATAGATAGATAGATCGTTTTTTCCTCCTCGTCTTTCAAGAGCTTTTTTATTTTTCCATCTACATAGACATATGTAGATGGACAAGAAATACACATATATATATGTAGATGGACAAGATATTTTACGAGACAAGATGTACTTTCTAATGGTGTCATTAACTGTACCATAGAATATACTGGGAAACCGGTAAAAAATTCTAAGTGGGTCAAAATGTGAAAAAAAACGTACTTGCGCTATGTTTGCGGGGGTGTTTACTATCTAGATGGAAAAATAAAAAAGCTCTTGGAAGATGAGGAGGAAAAAACTAACATGTTAGTCAAAACACTGCTTGGTCCTTAAGGGGCAATATATATATATATATATATATATATATATAATATATATATATATATATATATAGTATATATAAATATATATATATATATAAAATATATATATAATATATATATAATGTATACCTATACCCCTTAAAGACTAAAGAGGACATGTCTGAAAACTGTCTTGGTCTAAGACTTTTCTTGTTGCCCATAGCAACCAATCAGTGTTCCCCTTTCATTTCATATAGTCTTGTTTTTGGACTGTATAAATATTCCTGACAGGACTTGTGTGATGTCACTACGATGTCCCCATAGGTCCTACAGGTATAACTACACCACACTGCAGAACACCAAAGAAGAGGAGCTGTGTCTGTAGTAACAAAGGAAAATATGGGGGTCTGTGAGGACAAGAGCATGCAGCAGCAGTGTTTGGGTATGTTCACACGACTGAAAATGAATGCTGAAAATTTCAGTGCTAAATCAGTGTGGAATCAATGTCTAAAATCTATGCTGTCTGAAAAACAATATTTGGTCTGCACATCCAAAAAGTTTTTTGAAACAAATGAACATAAGTGCACACTGGTGTGGCAGAAAAATATAAGCACAATCCAATATCAGCATCACACTACTGGCACTAAAAATCAATCAAAAGGCACATAAGAACTATTGGAAAAGCATTTCTGCTACTTTGAACACATGAAAAGTGTTCTAAGTGTATATTTTTGATCAAAACTTTAATAAGCCCACCTGCCAATCGACAAGGTGATCTCAACACAGGTGGGAACCTAAGCTACATGTTACCTCTCTTGCTGCCTGTTCAGACCTCCACATTTCACTGAGAGTAGATTCCAGCTACAAGGTACTCTGCATTGATTTGAAAGCCTGTGCAGGTGGGTGGAGTGCAAAAGTCAAAGTAGGGGGCAGCCACTCCCCCATACAAACAATCTAAAAACAATAGTTGGTCTGCACATCAAAAAAGTTTTTTGAAAAAAATGAACATAGGTGCTAACTGGTGTGGCAGCAAAATACAAACACAATCCAATATCAGCAGCGCACTACTAGCACTAAAAAGCAGACAAAAGGCACATAGGAACTATTGCAAAAGCATTTCTGCTACTTTTAATACATGAAAATTTGAGGTTCTTAGTGTACATTTTTGATCAAAACTGTAATAAGCCCACCTGCCAATCCACAAGGGGGGTTCAGTGCGGATTTTAGATATGGATTTTCAATTGTTAATGTGGATTTGATGCTGAAATTTTGAGGCAATTTTTAAACTTCCTATACTTGGGGGATTCAGTCTGAATTTTTCCAACCAGCCGAACATCAACGCCGCCGTGCCAAAAGCGACGCGGGGAGAGCTTTGGAGCTTGTATTTTTTTAACAAGCCCTGCTTCTACCTGCCTTTTACTGCCATGGGGGGGATTACCTGCCAAAATCCTATACCTGCATTAGGGGGACATATATTCCTCTAATAATTGCCAAACTGCCTATAATTCCAAACCCGCCTATGAGGGAAATTTTCCGCCAAATTTTCCCCTATTTACGAAAGGGGAAATACCTCCATACGCCCTGGGGGGAAATCCTTTATAAAAAAATGGCAACCCTGTTCGAGTGGAGGCAACATTACTCAAATATACCCGCCCAAGGGAGGGCAAAACTGCCTTTGGGCCCAATACCGCTTATGGGGGGGACACACGGCCAACCTCCCAAATCTTCCTAAGAACAAAAACTCCTTTGCCAATACGAATGGCCAGTAAAGATTTGGAAAAACTTTTTAATTTAAAATTTCCTTCCCGCGCATTCCAATAGGGTAATTGGTCAAAAAAAGTTCCATTTTGTAAAAAAGTTAGGTGGGGGGTTGTATTTGGGGTTCTCTTAATCGGATTGGTAAATTTAATTAAACATGGAATTACCAAAAGAATTAAAAGTTCTAAAAAAACCCCTTTGCTGAAATAATAAAGGGCCTATGTATAGCAAGAGTCCAGTCCCAAAATATTTTGCCTTTCTCATCTTTGTGTCTATTGAAATCCCTCAGAAAGGTTTAGCAAAAAAAAAACTAATTGGCTGAATTAATAAGCACTACAACATTTGGGTCCTGACACATCATCTTGTTGGCTTGTTAAAGTGACAGTGATATGGTACATACACGATTTCAGATATGTGTATTTTTCACAAGAAAATATAATTTACTGTTCAGTATGTTGTTCCCAAACCAACATCTATTATTAGCCTCCACTACTGTCAGGAGAGGGGAATGACTTACAATTATTTTTTCAACTCATCAGTTATAGGAAACAAACTTTAAGATGAAGCATTTGAACAATGAATATGCCTGTCACTGACTTCAGGCATAAATCTTCAAACAGGATGAAATATTGGCCTTGTCAGGAAAAGACATTATAGCATCTAAAAGAATGAGTCCTACCTTCCCTTTAATGAATTGATGTTATTGTTCAGTGCGCAAGAGTCAAGTCCCATGTTCGGCTGCTCTTGCACTGAGAAGAAGAGGAACATTTCAGACATCAAGAATCTCAGTTATGCAGGTATATAGTGTGATATTTGTGTGTAAAATATCTGTATGTTTATGTTCAGAGCTCATTTTTGTGATGTGACAATCTGTTAAATAAAATTACAACATGTTTTGTAATAGACCAACCATGAAAAGTCTCCTCAAAAAGGGAACAAACCGCTGTTTTTTAACCTATCCACCACAATATACAGCTAAAACTTAACATTTATTAAATAAGCTAAACCAATATAATTTGATTTCTGAAAATACAATAGTAAATTGCTTCCAAACAAAATACGTATCCTTTTAGTTGTGAGTCAGTGAAATATGTATATAAAATATAAAATAATAATATATATATATATATATATATATAAAATAATATATATAAAATTTTCTATATTTGGGGGTAGAGAAAATTAAGGTGACATAAAGGTGACATTACTCACGTGACCGGAGTCTGGCATATGATTATGCGCACATGATGCAAGCATGTATATCCAGATGCAATGTATCCAAGCACTAAATATGCTTGAAAAAACAGATACTCTATCAGTCCCTACACAACCCTTCCTTAAGGCAGTGACCCCGTCCCAAAAGGGAGGACCCCACCTATCAGTGGCTATACCCTGGTTCACAAACTAACACTAAAATAGGAAACAAACAAAATCGCTGTGTAATCCAAGGGAAAAGGAACTATTTCTCCAAGTATACAATAAGCAGCAAAATGAAAAATAGACGTATGTACTGTTAAAAAGTCGTCACAGTCGGCGATCTGTTAGACAAAAAACAGTTTTGTAATAGCCAAGTTATAGATGTTTTGTCTTTAAAGTGGATCTGTAACTCTGAGAATCTGAGAATATTTAAGATTTTTTTCCATCTAAGACATTTATGGAATATCAATAGACTATGCCATAAGTATATGATACATGTGAGTCTTACCTCTGTTTCTCACACCTGTCTAAAGAACGGGCCCCTGAATGTCTCCATGCAAAATGGAGATGAGACCACACATTTGTGGCATTCTCTATTCTGTTCCATGTAAGTTTTGATTGGCTATATTCTGACCTCCCATAGAACAGAATGGAAAATGCCATTCATGCTTGGCCATCTATCCATTTTGTAAATGGGTCCCTGAACTTCTCAATGCAAAGCTTATGTGTCACCCTCCATTCTGTTATATGGGAGTTTGGTTCAGCTCTATGCAGAACTCCTATAGTACATAATGGAGAATGCTTTGCTTCCGTGGTCACCGCTCCATTTGGCACAAAAAGGGGTTTTCCCGGGAACAAGAAAAAACCAAAAAAAGGGGGGGCTGCACACAGGGGCACATTCCAAACCCTGTTTTTTTGGGCGTTTGGCTGGGCAATATTTGAAACAAAAAGAACGGGAATGGAGAGGCTGAAATTTTGAAAACCATCTCCCCCATTCAAATGCAGAAAAGGGGACCTAGCTTCTTCTTGCATAAGGGGGCAGCCCCCTTTACTTTCTTTTCCCTAAGGGAAATTGGCTATATTCGGAACTCCCATAGAAGAGAATTTTGAGTGCCCATTTTCAAGATAGGTGAAGGTGCCAGAGTTGGGTTTGGCACCTATCAGACATTTATGGCATAATGCTATCATTAGGCCATAAATGTCGGAGATTGAATACTCCTTTAGTTATGGAAAAATGTATAACATTTTCCCAAAAAATTTTAAAAACCCCCACTGTGAATTAAAATTAGTCAAAATTTAGTGCAACTTATTTGCCCTGCCAGTTGCTGCTAAAATTTAGCCCTTTTTGGTTAGGGGCTAAAGGCGCATACACAGAATACACAGCCACCAGGAAAGAAGGGATAATAGGTGCCATATTTAAAATGATAATTCACTGGCCCTAATTTATTTTGTGCTCTGTTCATATCATGCTTGAGCCTTCCCTCAGTGGTAGACGTTCGGAGGTTCAGACAATAACTTTTCTTTTCCTTTCAGACAAAGTGCCGCACTCGTCCCTTTTTTGTGCCTAGTGTTGAGCGTTTTTTACAAAAAAGTTTTAAATCGGCCCCAGTTTTTTTTGTTGATCCCCAAATTTTTAGATCATTGCATAAATTTAAAGGTTTTAAAAACTGGGGGCATCATCTAAAATTTAAAATCGCGCCATTTTCCCCCTTTCCCGTCATTTTTGGGGGCCCCAGAAATAGAGCAGGGGGAGATGTTTTGCCCACGTCATGACTGGGATGTGGGATGGTTTCGATTGGGTGGGAAAAAACACATGCCCCCTTTGTTTTTTATTGAACCGGCCCCTTTCCCGTTTATGATCAATTTTCTTTCAGCGTCCATAGCAGTAAAGGGCTGCGCTCTGCCTTTTTCCCAAAAAACTCAGGAAAATTTTTCAAATTTTTTCCAGAGAAACCCCTTTCTTTAGCTGTGTTTCCCTTTCAACTTAGTTAGATCAAGATTTTGGGAAAATTTTATGTTTTTAGGGAAAAGAAATTTTTAAAAAAAACATCTACCCGCTGTAAAGTCACTTAGGGGAAAACGGGGGGAGGGGGGGGGGGGGCCCTTTGGGGGAACGCAGACAAGCCTATAAAGAATAATGGGTAAAGTTCACCAAACTTAAGTAGACTTGCACTGGCAAAAGCTTTATTATTAACAGTTTTCTATTGAAAAATTATCTGTATAATTGGGCAGCCTGAACTTATATTAGGATACACACTTTTCTAGTAACTGCAGGTCTCTTTGTTAGTTGCAAACTCCACTTTTATTATCAGTATAAACAATTCATTTAGGTGTTCTTTTTCATTTTGCCCATTCCTACTTTGTTTTGATATAGTCCACCTTGCATTAAATTAGAATCCAGCAATTTTGTAGTCAGCACAGGTGATAGGAGCCAAAATACCTTTTTAATAATCCGAATACATTACAGATAACATGTTTTATTCACTTTTGCTCACTACAGCTTTGTTCATTGGAGCACCTTGCACTTAAATGTGAATACAGCAATTTTGTAGTCACCACAGTGAATTGACAGGTGCCAAAAAATAACTTTTATTATCCGAATACATTACAGATACCGTGTTTTTTCACTTGCGCCCTATAGCTTGTACAATTGAGGCAACCTGCACTTAAATGTGAAATTACAGCAATTTTGTTAGTCACACAGGTGAATAAAAGGGCCAAAAAATACCTTTTATTATCCGAATACATTACAGAAACGTGTTTTTTGCACTTTGGCGCACTACATCTTTGTTCATTGAGGCACCTTGCACTTAAAGTAATACAGCAATTTTGTAGTCACCACAGGAGAATTAAAGTGCCATAAATACTTTATATCCCAAATAACATTACAGATACGTGTTTTTGCAGTTTCTTTGCCAGTCCAATTGTTGATAGGAGCACCTTGCAGTTAAATTTGAATCCACAATTTGTGTAGTTACCACAGGTGAATTGAAAGTGCCAAAAAAACCTTTTATTATACGAATCCATTACAGATACTGTTTAATTGCACTTTTGCCCAGTCCAGATATTAGATAGAGCCAGCCTTGCAGTAAATTGAATCCTGCAATTGTGTAGTTACCACAGGTTAAATGATAGGAGCAAAAAATACCTTTTATTAACCAAAACATGTACGATACGTGTTTTTTTGACTTTGCGCACTTCAGCTTTGTTCATTGAGGACTCCCACTTGCAACTAAATGTGAATACACATTTTGTAGTCACCACAGGTGAATTGAAAGGTGCCAAAAATACCTTTTATTATCCGAAAACATTTCAGATACGGTTTTTTTTTCACTTTTGGTATTTTGGCTGGACATGCAGCTAAACTACAGGTCCAATTATAAAAAAATGTTTGTTTTTCTAACAACATTTGTTCTACACAATGTCAAGAGTGGTTCAAGGGTGATGTGCTGTCAGAAACAGGAATAAGTAGGACACGTTAATGTGGACTCCAATATTGCAAAATGACTGTTTTGCAAGATCATTAACATAGCTATCAATCCCTGATGATACAGACCCATTTAATACAATTAAAAAAGAGAAACAAAGACAGGTGGGGAGCCATCCAATTTTAAAAATGATGTTTCTAGAAGTAACTACTAAAAACTTGCCTGTACAAAAAAGTTGGTAAAAAGTTCCACTAAATTGTACAAGGAGGTACAGAAAACTTGACCAGATGAAGGTAGCTTCAGAGAACAAGGAAGTATGGAGCACGGACAGAGAACAAAGTACAGAGCAATTTCCTCCAGCACCTTGAGTAAAATGAGAAAAAGAATTGCCAGAAAAAGGCACCGTGGGAGGCAAACAGGAGCTTAACCGCGCAAATTCCAATTGAAGCTCAATGTGGTTCGCACTCATAAGAGGGGGAAGCGCTACCCAGACAGGGACCAGTATATGTTCCCTGAAAACTAAAATGTGGGATGAAAAACTCCTTTTCCGGGCAACTTTTTAATCTGGGTCATGCAGTTTGGGGCACATGCAGTGGGCCAGGACAGGTTATAGTAAATGTCCAGTAAACTAAAATGTGGTTCAAAGACTACTATTTTTCTGCACTTTTAATATGTGGTCAGACCAGTTTAAGTCATAATGTGGTCCAGGACAGGTATAACGAATGTCCAGGAAACTAAAATTTTTTGAAAGACTCCTTTTCCGGCACTTTTTAATCTGGGTCATGCAGGTTTGGGGCTCAATGCTGTGCCCGGACAGGGATAGTCAATGTCCATTGAACCTAAAATGGTGGTTAGAAAGACACCTTTTCCGGCACATTTTAATCTGGGGTCATGCAGTTTGGCTCAGCTGTGGCCCAGACAGGTATGATTAATGTTCCATGAAACTAAAATGTGGTTGAAAGACTCTTTTCCGGCACTTTTAATCTGTGTCAGACAGGTTAATGGTCTACTGTGGAACAGGACAGGTAGAAGTCAATGTCCATTCAACTAAAATGGTGGTTGAAAGACTCCTTTTTTGGGCTTTTTTTTAAATCGGGATCATGCGGGTTTGGGGCAGCGCGTTCCAGGACGGGGAATTCAATGTCCAGTTAAAGAAAAATTTTTGGTTAAATCATACTCCCTCGGCTTTTTTAAAATTTGTGGGTCATGCAGTTTAAGGGTTATACGTGGTGCAAGACGGGGTGTAAAAGGGTCTGTGATTTTTTCGTGGTTTTATAACCTAAGTGTGTTGCCTAAAATTAGAGTACCATTTGACTGTTGTGGATGTTAATTCCCCTTCTCCAGCCCTGTTTGGGTGTAAGAAAAGGTGTTGTTTCTCCCCATAGACTTAATGGTCATGATATAAACCCAGACCATCGACTATCTTGTCGATATGGCGGATCGACCTCGCCCAATGTCGATGGCCAACGTAAACCTCAAACTCTAGTAATGATCCACCTTTGTACAGCTTTTTAAGTGATCTATTTGAATAACCCCCCGATTTTTTAAACTTTTAATGGTACTCCAAAATGTTTTGAGAAAACCCCCGTAAGGAGTTCCTCTTTTACGAACGGTTTCCCCCAAACGGGAAAAATTTTCAGTGACATGGCGTGGATGCAAAGAACTTGCCATTAAAACTGAGTTTTCTGCAGTTACTTTTCTAAAGGGTGACACCATAACTCCTACATCAATTATTCCAGTTAGCATAACATCTAAGAAAGAGATAGAGTTTTCACACCAAGAAAAAGTTAATTTTAAATTGAGATTATTAGAATTGATATAACTGTTAAAGGATGATGCCGATATATCTCCCATACCACCTGATGTGGGAGGAGAAGGGACAATCGTCGGAAAAAAGATAAAACTCTTCCCAGACACTCATGTAAATATTAGCCAATACCGGGGAGCATTTAGCTCCCATAGAAGCACCGTGAAGTTTATTGCACAGGTAGAATGTATTGTCAAACGAATAGAAGTATCCAGCGTAACACCTTAGCTTCTGTTAAAAGTAGCGGAGCTTTATTGTAACAAAAACATTAAAAGATTCCAAAGGAATACATGTGAAACCGTAACATGGCCGACGCGTTTCGGAGCCCGTAGCTCCTTATTCATGGCATGTTGGCACCTACAGACTAAAACATTTAAATAGTCTTATTTCCGACCCCATGACCGAGTCACCTGATCGCATCACATGATACATATCAAACAACACAAAAAAAAAAAAAGGGGAGGAATAAAACAGAGATAAAAAATATACGCAACAAATAGTAACAAACGTAATTACGGATTAGACATGTAATGACAAATTCAATATTGACACATCAAGTCGTGGCGTTTATTCAAACCCTTGGGGTATCTCGTATCCAACTTGAAGATCCACCACGCTTCACGTGCTTGCAATTTTTTCACGTGATCACCGCCTCTAGTAGGTTTACTGACTCGCTGTATATCCGAAATTTAAAATATGTGGTGTTACCCATATGCATGTCCTGAAAATGTTTAGAAGCCATGGAGACCCCCACGGCTGCCGATTTCCTAGCATCTGAAATATGCCTACGAATTCTTGTTTTCAAGGTACAAGACGTACACCCCACATACTGTTTCTGACATTTTACACATGTGATAAGATATACAACAAAACGTGTGTTACAGTAAATGTAGGATGTCATATCAAAGGTGGCATTAGAAGATATCGAGCAAAATTGTTGAGAAATGGTAACATGATTGCACGTAATGCAACGAGTGTGACCACATTTATGCATCCCAACGTGTGAAAGCCAACAAGGTTTATGATTGACGCTAGGAAAAATGAAGAGACTAGGCGATAGCATCGATCTAAGCGTGCTCCCTTTCCTTGATATAAACCGCACGTCCGTTTCAGATATAACAGGTTTTTTCAGACCTTGTTCACATAGTACTGGTAAGTATTTCTTGATTATACAGTATTACATATATCCTTAAATTGTGGACTATATGTAGTGATGAAATTTATATGTTCATCTCTTTTACCACACACAGTGTCAGATCCTTTCTCAACAAGTAGCTGCGCTCTAGAAACTTTAGACATTCTATTCCTAGTTTTAGATAATAGCCGATCAGGGTAACCTCACTCCCTAAGTCTATCGCAAACCTCTTTCTCATATTTCGGTAACAATTCAGGAATAGAACAATTCCTTTTTGTTCTTGTTAGCTCACCATATGGGATGGCTTGAATTACGTGTTTCGGATGATTGGATGACACATGCAAAATAGAATTTCTGGCTATTGATTTTCTGTATGGTAATACTTCTATGGCATTATCTCTACCTATTAGCGCAACATCAAGGAAATTGATGGTATTTTGTTGCCATTCCAGAGTAAAACGTAAATTCATATGATTGTTATTAATATAATCCTCAAACAATTTAGCCTCTAAAAATGTCCCCCCCCACACCAGTAGCAGATCGTCGATATACCACCCGAACCACCTGATGTGGGGGGAGAAGGGGCAAGAGGATGACAGCAAAAACCTCTCCTCCCAGGCGGACATAAAAATGTTCGCCAACGAAGGGGAGAATTTGGCCCCCATGGAGGCACCACAAATCTGTAAGAAATAGTCGCCATTGAAGGAAAAATAGTTATGACTTAACAAAAATTCTGTACACATAACCAGAAAATCAATAAATGTATGGGAAAAAGAACTAAAATGAATAAGGTGGGATCTCAAAACTTCAGTAGCTAGCTCATGTGGCAAAGAAGGATATAATGCAACTACATCGCAAGAAACCCAGGAGAAGGACGAATCCCACTTGGCCTCTGACAACATCGATACAAGACTCTTAGTATCTCTAATGTGACCGGGAATACTAAGAACCAAGGGCTGCAAGATGGAATCCAACCATGATCCAAGGGATTCACCCAAAGAGCCAATACCCGCCACGATAGGGCGCAATGGTGGCGGACAAATATTTTTGTGCACCTTGGGGAATGAATGGAACACAGGCACAATAGGATGTTGCACATACAATTTTTCAGCAAGACTTGAGGAAATGGATCCCATGGCCACACCCTCATCTAGAATTCTTTTCAATTTTTCTTGAAAAATGGGGGTGGGATCATGAGAAATGTATCTGTATGTTAAAGGATCCTGTAACATGGTTTTGTTAAGTAAGTCATACAGACCAGAATTCATCAACACAATAGCCCCCCCCCCTTATCAGCTGGTCGAATGAGTAGGTCAGAATTCTCACGCAACTCAACTAACGCATCTGATTCTTGTTTAGTGAGATTTTTCCTCTTTTGATGATGGGAACTATTGATATTTTTTAAATGCAATTTTTTCAGATCTTGTTCAACCAATTCTTGAAATAAATCCAGACCAGTAGGTCTAGACTGAATAGGATAACACTCCCGGTTCTTTTTATAAAAATCAGGGTAAATGGAAATATCATCGCATGAAGATTCCCCTGCTACTGCTCTCAATTCAGTTAGACAAACATTTTCCTGAAAGGTAGTAAAATCAGATGTAAATACATTTCCACTATCCCTAGCATGCTGATTATCAGTATCAGTAGAAATCCCCATGCAAGAAAAATTATTTTTTAATGTGACCAATCTAGCGAAAGAGTTGACATCAAGAATAGTCCTGTAAAGATCGAAGGTCTTTGTGGGTATAAAACCCAAACCCTTGGATAGGGCAGATAACTGTTTTTGTCAAAATGTAACTGGATAAATTGAACCACTGGATAGTTCAATATTTGTAATTCCGTATTTGCTGTTGTCGTCTGGCTCTTGTGTTTTCTTCCGCCACGGCAGTATTTCCGTTTTTTTGAAGGACCAGGGATAACATCTAATGGAGCATTAGTCTTTTTATTTTTAAACCTGTTTTTTTGCTTAACGCTCCCAGGTGCTCCCGTTGAGGAGGTATCAGAAGCATCATCAGACGTGACGTATGAAGGAAAAATATCTGGGGTGTTCAGAGCCGGAAAGGAGACATGATTTTGACCAGTGTGAGTCTGACTGCGATTGTGCTGCGATTTGAGTATAGATCTAGGACCTCTTTCTCATGGTTTCCACATATAAACGCAGTCTTTTTCATAATCTGCACTGTCCCTTGAAAATTTATTGCTTTTAAAAGACACAATGTCATCTTCCAATTTTTTCATATTTTTCAATATTTTTTCGTTCAACTCTTTAAAGCAGGGTAAAGATTCCTTTGCCTTCAAAGATTCATTTAATTCGGCAATTTCAGTATTGATGGATGACCGAATAATATTTTCCTGTTCAATCAACAGTTGCATAAGTTTAAATGAGCACTCATTTAAAATAGCATACCATTTCTCCATAAAGTCTTTATCCGTCATATTCGTAGGAAACTTTCTGATGCGTAAGCCTCTGGGTATCATACGATGTTCGATATACGACTCAAGCGTAGTCTGATCCCACCATAATTTGAGCTCTTTAGACATCAACCTCTCCAGTTTATTCATATCATTTTTCAAACCGTCTGATTCTATTCCTTGGACGGGATCAACCCTGGAGAAAATACGAGCAGCTCTCTGCTGCCGAGCGCTCAGTATGGCAGATAATTCAGTAGGATCCTTTTCCATTATGTTAATGTAATAAAGCTCCGAAATAGCTCAAATTTACAATGTAAAACAAGTCACTGAACACACCTTTTGTGCATAGCCAATGTCAAAAAATGAAAGTCCAAACAATGTAACAACTGGGAGCACGACCAGACTTCAAAGAAGAAAAGCAACAATCCAAGCAAAAGTCAGCTCACCTGGTCAGTGAAGTGATGAAGCAGCAGGCAAACGCACGGATCAAGGGGAAGTCACCTCCTTGGACAGGTAAGAGCAAACGAATAGAAGTATCCAGCGTAACACCTTAGCTTCTGTTAAAAGTAGCGGAGCTTTATTGTAACAAAAACATTAAAAGATTCCAAAGGAATACATGTGAAACCGTAACATGGCCGACACATTTCAGAGCCCGTAGCTCCTTATTCATGGCATGTTGGCACCTACAGACTAAAACATTTAAATAGTCTTATTTCCGACCCCATGACCGGGTCACCTGATCGCATCCCATGATACATATCAAACAACAACAAAAAAAAAAAGGGGAGGAATAAGACAGAGATAAAAAATATATGCAACAAATAGTAACAAACGTAATTACGGATTAAACATGTAATGACAAATTCAATATTGACACATCAAGTCGTGGCGTTTATTCAAACCCTTGGGGTATCTCGTATCCAACTTGAAGATCCACCACGCTTCACGTGCTTGCAATTTTTTCACGTGATCACCGCCTCTAGTAGGTTTACTGACTCGCTGTATACCCTGAAATTTAAAATATGTGGTGTCACCCATATGCATGTCCTGACAATGGTTAGAAGCCGATTTCCTAGCATCTGAAATATGCCTACGAATTCTTGTTTTCAAGGTACAAGACGTACACCCCACATACTGTTTCTGACATTTTACACATGTGATAAGATATACAACAAAACGTGTGTTACAGTTAATGTAGGATGTCATATCAAAGGTGGCATTAGAAGATATCGAACAAAATTGTTGAGAAATGGTAACATGATTGCACGTAATGCAACGAGTGTGACCACATTTATGCATCCTAACGTGTGAAAGCCAACAAGGTTTCTGATTGACGCTAGGAAAAATGAAGAGACTAGGCGATAGCATCGATCTAAGCGTGGGCCCTTTCCTTGATATAAACCGCACGTCCGTTTCAGATATAACTGTTTTTTTTCAGACCTTGTTTACCTAGTACTGGTAAGTATTTCTTGATTATATTACATATATCCTTAAATTGTGGACTATATGTAGTGATGAAATTTATATGTTCATCTCTTTTACCACACACAGTGTCAGATCCTTTCTCAACAAGTAGCTGCGCTCTAGAAACTTTAGACATTCTATTCCTAGTTTTAGATAATAGCCGATCAGGGTAATCTCGCTCCCTAAGTCTATCGCAAACCTCTTTCTCATATTTCGGTAACAATTCAGGAATAGAACAATTCCTTTTTGTTCTTGTTAGCTCACCATATGGGATGGCTTGAATTACGTGTTTCGGATGATTGGATGACGCATGCAAAATAGAATTTCTGGCTATTGATTTTCTGTATGGTAATACTTCTATGGCATTATCTCTACCTATTAGCGTAACATCAAGGAAATTGATGGTATTTTGTTGCCATTCCAGAGTAAAACGTAAATTCATCTGATTGTTATTAATATAATCCTCAAACAATTTAGCCTCTAAAAATGTCCCCCCCCCCCCACACCAGTAGCAGATCATCGATATACCGCCCGAACCACCTGATGTGGGGGAGAAGGGGCAAGAAGATGACAGCAAAAACCTCTCCTCCCAGGCAGACATAAAAATGTTCGCCAAAAAAGGGGAGAATTTGGCCCCATGGAGGCACCACAAATCTGTAAGAAATAGTCGCCATTGAAGGAAAAATAGTTATGACTTAACAAAAATTCTGTACACATAACCAGAAAATCAATAAATGTATGGGAAAAAGAACTAAAATGAATAAGGTGGGATCTCAAAACTTCAGTAGCTAGCTCATGTGGCAAAGAAGGATATAATGCAACTACATCGCAAGAAACCCAGGAGAAGGACGAATCCCACTTGGCCTCTGACAACATCGATACAAGACTCTTAGTATCTCTAATGTGACCGGGAATACTAAGAACCAAGGGCTGCAAGATGGAATCCAACCATGATCCAAGGGATTCACCCAAAGAGCCAATACCCGCCACGATAGGGCACAATGGTGGCGGAAAAATATTTTTGTGCACCTTGGGGAAGGAAGGGAACACAGGCACAATAGGATGTTCCACATACAATATTTCGGCAAGACTTGAGGATCGATTTCCATTTTTTAAATATGTTTAAATAAAGCTACAATGTTTTTATCATCATGTGGATTAAACTGCAGATGCTGGATACTACTATTTGAAAGCTTTACCCTCTGCTTGGGAGTAGTGCTTCGGGACTCCCTAATCCTTGCAACTGGTTCAACACTACTGAGTCTGCGTGAGCTGAAATATTTTTTCTTACCTTTTGCTCATATATTTACCGAAGCTTTTTCATGCTCTGGACTCTTTTTGCACGTTTATACCATTATCTTTCTAGTAATTTTGTTGCAGCCTAAATATGTCTACGCACATGGATTCAGCCTCTGTTTTATCAAGACGCCGAAAGGCTGCTCAAATCTTTGGTACGCCTGACACACCTGGTAACAATTCGGAGTTTGGTTTGTTGACGGAACTCATGTGCAAGCTGGAGAAGCTATCCACAAAGGAGCTCAAGTTATGGTGGGAACAGACCACACTACAAACATACCTACAGAAGGAAATGATTCCAAGAGGTTTACGAATTAAGAAACATTGCACTATGGAGATTCTTTTGAAACAGCTTGGCACAATATATTAAGTGAGTGCTCTTTAAAATGAATGAAACTCCTAGTAGAATCACAGGAGAGAATGTTATCTGATATCAATATGGATATCGCAACAACAAAAACAGCTTTAGATTCTCTTAAACATCTTGACTCCTATAATGAACTGGAAATCAATATGCATAAGAACTTGGAAAAATTGGAAAATACCATCATCCAATATAAAAATAAGAAATTTAAAAGGGACTCACAAGATTACGAAAACAACATGGTTTACAATTGGTTTGTTGATAGATGCCCTAACTCTATCTTAAAACAACCCCGACATGCTTCACGCAATAACAGCTACACCCGTAGAAATTGGGTTTCGTTTGCTGATTTGGATAATGTGGATGAGTCCTTGTATCCATCTACCTCAGAAGATCTCTCTGACGCTTCTTCTAATACCAATAACACTGCTAACAAAAATAAAAAGAAACAATACCGGAGAAAACAAGAGTCTGACTGCTGGCCAAAAAACGATAGCGGAGGGGCGGCAGGAAACACAAATGCAAGAATGCTACGGAGGCTACAGTAACACAAATACCAGTCATCAACTTTTCCAGCTATTTACTCACAAAATCCCAGATCTCAGTTCTGTCTAAAGGACTTAATTTTGTTCCGACTACCAATTTTAGTCTTTTTCACACTTTACTAGATGTCAACAGATTCTCTCGACTCTTAACCATCAAAAATCATTTTTTTTACATGGACAATGACACTATGTGTACCGATCAAACTGTTCCACCTCCTACACATTACTTTTTTGATCAATATTTGGATTATCAGGATTTGCGCAATATTTCATATCTGAGACAACTAGAGAGTGAAACTCTACCTCAAACCTTGGAATCTTGCCCTATATACAGGAGAACGAACAATTCTTTTTACCCGATCCAGTCGAGACCACTAGGATTAGATCAGTTTCACGACTGTGTCGAAAAAGATTTATTCGAGCTCCAAAAAGAAGTAAATGAGACTTCACCTATAAGAATGCCGAAAGTTACAGTTGAAGAACGCAAGGCATTAAAACAACTACAGCAGAACTCAGATCTACTTATACGACAAGCGGACAAAGGGGGTGCAATCGTTCTAATGAACTCTGGATTGTATAAAATATTAAATAAATCTATGCTAAATGATCCTGAAATATATCATAAAATCTCCAATTACCCCACTAATGTTTTTCAAACAAAATTGCGTAAACTTTTGGATTATGGTATACAATTAGGGGCAATTTCTGAAAAATTAGGAGAAAAATTATATGTTGAATTTCCCACCACCTCTATCCTACATTCGCTCCCAAAAATTCATAAAGAAGTGTTTCCCCCTCCCCTTCGCCCTATTGTTAGCAGAATAGGCTCTTTGACAGAACACTTAGGAGAATGGCTAGATAGTCTTCTCCAGCCTATGGTTTTGATGTTACCTGGTTACATAAAGAATACTAAGAGCCTGGTTTCAATTATGACCCAGGTTCCATGGAATCATGGTTTTTCATGGCTGTCATGTGATGTGGTAGCTCTCTACCCTTCCATCCCACATGACAAAGCAATCAATCTTTTACAAAGGTTCCTATCTAAATACAGCAAATACACTAAAGAAATTAATGAGTTTGTTTTCTTGTCTATAGAATTTCTCCTTACCAATAATTACTTTTCTTTTGATAACAAATTCTATATCCAGAAACAAGGAGCTTCTATGGCAGCTAAATGCTCTCCGGTATTGGCTAATATTTACATGAGTGTCTGGGAAGAGTTTTATCTTTTTTCCGACGATTGTCCCTTCTCCTCCCACATCAGGTGGTATGGGAGATATATTGATGACCTCCTCCTGGTGTGGGAGGGGGATGAAATGTCGGCATCATCCTTTAACAGTTATATCAATTCTAATAATCTCAATTTAAATTTTACTTTTTCTTGGTGTGAAAACTCTATCTCTTTCTTAGATGTTACGCTAACTGGAATAATTGATGTAGGAGTTATGGTGTCACCCTTTAGAACAGTAACTGCAGAAAACTCCGTTTTAATGGTAAGTTCTTTGCATCCACGCCATGTCACTGAAAATATTCCGTTTGGGGAACTCGTTCGTATTAAGAGGATCTCCTCTACTGAGGAGACTTTCTCGAAACATTCTGAGAGTACCATTAAAAGATTAAAATCAAGGGGCTATTCAAATTGATGACTTAAAAAAGCTGTATCAAAGGTGGCATCACTTACTAGGAATGATATATTGTCATCTCAAAAATCTAAAACGAAAGAAACTACATCTGAGTTCCTTACTTTCTCAACTACATATAGCCCCCAATACTCTAAAATTGTTAACATCATTAAAAACTATTTACCTTTGTTATATATTCAGTCTAATATGAGAACTATGATTAAGGACAAGGTTAGATTTATACCCAAAAAAGCTCCCTCTTTGGGTAACATCCATTCCCCGAGTTTATCCAATTCACAGTCTAATACCAAAAATAAAAATTGTATATCCACCAAGGGATCTTATCGATGTGGCCATAATAGGTGCATTACATGCCAGTATATGCAAATAACCCAAAGTTTTACAGCAACTGCTACAGGTAAAACCTTTAAAATTGCATCGTACATTAATTGCTGCACCCACAATGTCATTTATTTGATCACTTGTAGTAAATGTTCTTTGCAATATGTGGGTTGCAGCTCTTATATCCTTAAAACCCGAATTCGCAGACTTATTTCGGATACGAAGAGAGCTGAATTCACACATGTGTCTATGGCATCGCGACATTTCGCGGAATGCCATGCGGGCAGTCTTGCCTCCTTCACATGCTGCGGTATAGAGGCGGTTCGCAAACCAGTGAGAGGAGGGGATATGAGGAAAAAAATCTTATCCCGTGAATCCTGGTGGATATTTCAACTTAACACCAGGTTCCCGATGGGCCTCAATAAAAGGCAGGATATTATGTTTCATTATTAGATATTTTAGTTTCTATTTGCCTTTCCCCTGTTTCTTTACTTTCACTCTTACTTTGCACTGTGAAGTTTATTAGACACTTTGTTGCACAGGTAGAATGTATTGTGTTTAATTGTTTTAAAAGTTCTTTTATCAGCATTGCATATATAAGGAAGTTACGTTTTGTTTAACGTCACATCATGATTAAGGGGGCGGTCCCCCGAAACGCGTTGATGTAAACAGCTATCACAATGCTATGTGCACTATTATCGTACTATTAAATAAAGCTACAATTTTACATCATGTGGATTGAACTGCAGACGCTGGATACTACTATTTGAAAATAAGACAAATATAGTTCAAAATCATCAACATAGTAAGCATCATAGCAACCAATGTAAACAGAAATGAGAGGAAAAACGTACGTAAATAATTAGTAAGTTTTACCCATGATAGTAATCTCCACACATGGCAGGACCTGACGCTCCTGTCACGGGTATGGTGGATTCGCTGGACCACCGCAAGCGCATGATGAAGTAAGCACGCCAGGTAGCTGGAGTCCCTAAGTAGTCCCCGAATTACATAGCCCAACCGCAAAGCGGGATGGACTTGCTGGCGCGGGCGGAGGCCTACCAGGGTCGCTACCCACTGCCTGACGTGACATTGCTTGCGATGGCGCCGGTTGGTACTGCGTGGTACATAAGAATCGTAATCCAGAGGCGTAGTCTGGGACAGCAGAAAGGTCAGGACGGGTGCAGAGGTTCGTTGTCAGAGAACGGTCATAAGTCCCGGCAGGCGCAACAGGCAAGGTCATGGAAACGTAGCAGACGGACTTGTGAACACGGGTAATTCAGACAGGACTTCCACAACACCTCTAACAAAGGTAACGCCACACCAACGAACTGGGCAGAGAGTCTGAGGCTTATCCCTTACATAGGACCAGCGCCTCGTCAATATAGACCAATTACCGGACGCTGGACCTTTAAATCCAGACCAGCCTTGCGCCGCAGCACCCTAGCCGCGTGTAACGCGTGGCGCTGGGATACGGCAGTGATCGCCGTAACACAGAGCGTTGACGGTAAGTGAGAGGGCGCCCGGGTCAGGCAGGGGGGTGGCCGCAGTGCAGCTGCGTGCACCCTGCGCCCAGCCCCCTGCGTGGGCACTGGGCGGCTTGCGGTGGGGGCAGCGGCGCCCGCTGCCAGCCCCCATTACAGAACCTCCCCCCTAGGTATCCCCCTCTTTTTTTGGAAACTAGAGAGGTAGTCAGGTGACAGGTTTGGCCTCAGGTTCCCACGAAACGCATCCTCCGGCCCGAACCCCTTCCAGTCAATAAGAAAAACCGCTTCCCCCTCACTAGTCTTCTTCCGCCACCAACCTCCGTTGACCTCAAAGATGTTATCTAGAGTAAGAGAGGCAAGCGGAGCATTGTTTAGACACCGGTTTTTAGTTGGCCGAAGTATCACAAAAGGGCCCAAAAACTTACTGGCCCACTATGTCACGTGGTGCACCTTGAAGCGGATGTACTTGGCAGATAACCAAACCCTATCACCCAGCGTAAATATGGACGGTAGGTCCTCCGGTAAAAAAAACGTGTCGGCCTGGACTTTGGTCGCGAGTGGAGGGAAGGCCGTTGAAGTCCTGTCGGTGACTTGCCAGAGTGCCTTGATGTCCCGTACTTGGGGCATCCACGGCTGGGAACATTGACACGAGGATATACCGGAGGGAGAGGTTGGCAGGGATGTAGCCCAAAACACAATAAAATAAGGTGAGAGGCTCCAGCGGACTCCGAGTCTAAGGAATTGTATGAAAATTCCGCCCAGGGGGGAGGTCAGACCAGTTATCTCTGAACGGGTGGATACAAAAAGTGTCAGCAGTGACCCCCATACCTTGGTTAACCTCTCTGACCTGCCCAAGGTTTGAGGTGTGGTTATGGCAGCAAGAAGTCCAGCAGAACCTTCAAACTCGAGCACCAGAGCCTGCAAGAATTTTGACACAACCTGTACACAACTGGATCCCCCCTATCCGAGAGCGATATGCAACGTGAGCCCCATGTAGCCGAAAAATGGTGTTGTAAACAGTGTTGGTGAAAAAGTGTTGGGCCCAACAGATGGAGCTAAGGGCAAATGCAGATTTGAGGCGCTCAAGGAGGCTTCTCACGAGCTTCTGGAGGCCAGGAATTTGTGGGTTTGGCAATTTTTCTCGTAAGTGCCACCAGCGGGGGGCCACGAGCGGGAGAAGTTCGGAATAAACTGTCTGAAATAAATTCGCAAACGCCAGAAAAACGTTGGATAGCACGAAGGCTATGTTCACACGGCTTATTTTGAGGCGCATTTCGCCGCATATTTCATGGCGTACTGCGCTTAATATGCAGGGAAATGCACCCCTTAATTATGGTAATCCATAGCTCTCATAGAGAACTATGGATTACGCCTCCTCTACCTGTTCGTACAATACGATATCTCTTTGTTTTTGTTGGTCATTAATTTTGTTATTCTAGGTGACCTGTTGCTCATTGACCTATGAAATTTTAGATAAAGATTAGTTTATTGTTTTAGACATATTTATTAACCCCTTAATCCCAATGTCTGAAAAGTACTTAATGACCAGCACATTTTTTTTAGTTAATTGCCTCCTTGCGTTTCAAGCAAGTACTTAACTTTTTTTTTTTTTTCACTGACACAGTTGTATGAGGCCTTGTTTTATGTGGAAAAAGTAATTTTGGGGGCGATAGTATAAATTCACTTATAAATTATTGCACCTTTCAAACTTAATAATGTGATAAATTAATATCTAACACTAACGGGTGTATTATGGATCGTATGAAAAAATAATATGTTGAGTTTTTTTTTAGTGTTAGAAGTTAGCACAAAAAAATTTTGTCAAATAATTATTTTTTATTAAATATTCTTTAAATATGTTTGTTTCTACACCTTAAGGGTAATTTAACTGTTATTAAATTAAATCCAATGAGGGATAACTGTTTTTTAAATTTATTTTTTACAAATTAATCAAATGAATAGCATAATCATATATGGCAAATACATGTATAATCTCTGTCAGGATACATTGTGCTGGACATCTTATTTCCCACCGTTTAGAGCACAACGACCTGTTAGGGTTAATAAGTCAAAGACCCTGGGGACCACACCTGTGGGAGAGGTGCTGCCCCTGAGCCATGAGTGACCAGCTACTGCAGCCTCTCCCACTGAGAGTGTTCCCCCAAAGAGAAGGACAAATTGGAGGGCCCAGACAGCAACCAACCAATCAGCTATGTGGGCGGTGTCTTGGGCAAGACCTCTTTAAACCTCCTCAAGATCCCTCCAGCTTTGCCTGACAAAGGTTTCCCCTAGAGTACCTGTGCTTTGTTGTTATCTGTTTTCCATGCATCTTGACCTTGGTCTTACCTTTATGACTCCGTTTTGCTCTCACTTTGTGTTTCACGCCGTCCAGCACATGTTATTGACCTCGGCCTGTTTTCTGTCCCTCGCGCTTGATGCCTCCAATTTGTACTGTGTTCCAGACCGTGTTTTTGACCGACCGGCTTGTTCAGACCTTGCACTTGGAGTACATTTCTTGCTTTTATCCGTTACCATTCGCATTCCGTTACTGACCTCGGACTGATTAGACACTGGCGTTTTCCCTGACGAGCCCCTCAACTTAGCAGCGTAGGGGCTGTCGTCCAGTTGGAGTCTGTCTCCTAGGGCAGCACGCCAAGTAGGCAGGGACAGTGGGCTGGATGGCAGTCAGGGCCCACTGCACCTCCTCTGATGTGACAATCTGTGTCAGTTTGACACAGGCATCAGTCTGTACTCCAAGTCCCCAGGGCTGACTGTGCAGCCATTCCCCTGGCTCTGTCGGGTCACCAGGAGTCCCAATCACCTGACAGAGAAGGGGAAAGCCCTTTGATTATGGTGCGGTCACCGCGAAAACCTTTGCTTTCTGGTGCTTGCAGAGATTGTGCTAGAAATAGGGCTGTTAAGTACAGATCTGTTTCTAGAGCAGCTGCGATGCTAGAAGCCACAAAACCCCTATGGGTCAAAAGACCCTGCAAAAATATGTTACTAAAAACATGATTACAAAGGGTTTATGGAAAACCCTATCTTTCCAACTCAATGAACAATATCCATTAGAGTGGAATAACATTTTATCCATTTGTTCTACACAACTCATGAAGCTGATCATTAAATATGAGACAGAGAAATTAGAAATGATACAAACTGAGATCAAGGAAACAGAATCGTTGCTTCCGCAATTTAAATCATTACCAATCTACAATATAATGCATAATAATATGTTAACATCATTGTGCTCTGTTGGATCTGGTAATTTCTAACAAAGCAGAACTTGTTGGAGCGGTCACTGTTTCTGAAAACAGCGACCACAATATAATCGTTTTACTGTAAACTGGAAAAAAGAAACACAGACCCAGAGGGCAAAAACATTTAATTTTAAAAGGTCCATTTTCCCCTCATTGATAGCCACCATACAGGACATAGACTGGGAGCAGCTATTAGCAAATAGTGATGTAGAAGCCAAATGGGAGAGCTTTAAATATATTCTGGGGAAATTAATAGAAAAAAGCATTCTATGGTTTAACAAAGTATACGCTATATAAACTATATACAACAGGCATTCTCTAACTTCTGTAAAAAGGGCAATAAATTGATAAAAAAGGGCATTAAAAAATATGTCAGAGGGTCCCATTAGCCTTGAAAATTACAAAGAACTTAACAAATATGTGTAAATAAAAAAAAGGTGAATCATAGCAGCTAAAAAATTGAAAATTGGAAAGGCAGTGGCCCAAGGACAGCAAGACAAACCCAAAGAAACTCTTTTGAGCAATATGAAATTGCAAAAAGCCAAAGTTGGATGCATGTAGTGGCCATTAAAAAACTGAACTTGGGGAGCTGGGTCAGATGTGGAACAGTGAGAAGGCAGGAGGTGGGCTAAATAGGTTCTTCAGCTCTGTATATACTACCGAGGAGAAAGAGCAGCTGATGGGGCGGGCTCCAGTGCAGATGGTTGGGTGGTCAGTCATAAATGGGAGCAATGCTAGAGCTGATGGTGTGCGGACCAGTTTGGATGTAGGTGTGGCCAGTACTGTTAATTGACGTCATCTGATTTAATTAAATGGCTCAGTGTAGAAATGGTTCAAGGCCAAGGTTAAATAAACTTGAATAGTGAAACAGGCTTCCATGCCTGATGTGCTTACACCCAAGAGTTCTTAAAGAGCTCAGCTCGGTTATCAATGTGCCCCTGTAGTTTGTTAATATGTGAGAGATTCTCTGGTGACTGTATAGGTACCAGGAGACTGGGCCACAAGGCAAATGTAAGTTCCCATCTTCAAAAGAAAGCCCCAGAGTCTTGGGCCAGGTAATTATAGACCAGTAAGTTTACATCTATTGTGGGAAAAATATTTGAGGAGCTCATAAGGGACTTTATACAGGAATATGTGGCAAAATACAATATTGTAAGTGATTGCCAACATGTATCCACGAAGGACAGTAAGTTGAGTCGAGACTCATCCCTGATGCTTTATTTAAAGTGAGTTTGAGTAGAAAGTCTGGATAGTGGTGCTGAGCTGTGGGATATAAGGTGTTTATAGACTTTGCAAAAGCGTTTGACTACTGTCCCCTCATAAGCGTTATATTGGTAAATTAGAATCTCATGATGTTAGAAATAACAATTTGTAATTTGGGCAACAAAGACCTGTGGGGCTAAGTCTGATGATACTCAGAGAGTGGTGGTAAATGACATCCTACTCTTTAGTGGTCCCCGTTAAATGGTGTGCCCCAGCTTATGTAATTGAGTGTCCACTTTATTCATAGCTTCATAGTTTGTAAGACTGCAAAAAGACAAGAAGTCCATCCAGTTCAGCCTATTTTGCTAAAGTGTTGCTTAAGTGTTGACCCAAGGAATGCAAAAAAACCCCAATGTAGGTAGAAGCCAATTGTCGCTCAGTTTAGGGAAAAAATTCCTGTCCCACACCAAACTGGCAATCGAAAAAATACCTGGATCACGACCCTTCTCCAAAATCCTAGACACATAACATGTTAATAATTACTACAACCTCCCGAAAATGCAAACCCTTTTTGAACTCTGTAATGACTCTCACCCATGACAATTTTCCTCTGGCAGAGAGTTTCCACAGTCCTCACTACTCTAACAGTAAATAATCCCTTTCTATTTTTATGAAATAACTTTCGTTCCTCAAGACATAGAGGATTTCCCCCTTGTTCTAGATACATCCTGGGTATAATAAATCTGAGAAGATCTCTAATATGACCTTTCAAGTAATTACACATAGATTATATGTAATCTCCCCCCTGAAGTCCGTCTTTTTTCTCTAAACTAAATAACCCTAATCTTGCCAAATCTTTCTGGGTTATTGCAGTCCACTCATCCTTTTATTATTTTTGTTGCCCGCCTTTGTACCTGTTCAAGCTCTACAAGTCTTTTCTGTGCACTAGTCCCAAAACTGTACACAATTTTTCCATGTGTGGTCTAACCAGTGACTTATATAATGGGAGAATAATGTTCTCATCATGTGCACCTATGCCCCTTTAAATACACCCCATGATCCTATTTGCCTTGGCAGCTGTTGTCTGACACTGGCTGTTACAATTAAGTTTACTGTCCACCAGGATATCCAAGTCCTTCTCCATGTCACGGGTTACCCTGGCGTTTTTTCCATTTAACATGTAGTCATTAATGGATTTTTTCCCCCATGTGCATAACCTTGCATTTATCTGTGTTAAACCTCATCTGCCATTTTCTTGCCCAGGCCTCCAACTTATCCAGATTCCTTAGTAATAACACATTATCCTCTATTGTGTTGATTACTTTACAGAGATTAGCATCATCTGCAAAGATCGATATTCTACTGTGCAATCCATGTCTAAGATCATTAATGAAAATGTTAAAGAGGATAGGGCCCAATACTGACCCTTTGTACCCATTAGTAAAAGGGATCCGTCTGAGTATTCACCCTTTGGGTTTTTTATCTCTGGAGCCAGTTGCTTACCCCATTTGCACAATTTCCCCCCCGTCCAAGCATTCTCATTTTTCTTAACAACCTTTTATATCTAGATATATGACATCCAGTGCCTCACCCTATCCAGTCCTAGAACTAACTTCCTCATAGAACAAATAAAATTAGTTTGACAACCGATCCTTCAAAAAAACCCACCGGAACGCATTATACATTTATTTCAGTGAGATAATCCAGGATACATCTCTTAGAAAACGTTCAAACATTTTCTCACAACAGATTTAAGCTTCCCGGCCTATGTTTTCCGGGATCACTTTTTCCCCCCTTTTTGAATATTGAATATGAAGTTTTTTTAAAAATTTAAAGTGGGGGGACAATAGCACGTTTTCTATTTTGCGATGACACCAAGCTATGTAGGTATGCAAAAATGGAAGATGCTCAAAATTGCAAGCCAAGAAACCCTGGACACACGACTGTTTGGCCACCACTTGGCAAATGGGGTTCAAGTGGATAAATTAAGGTTAGTCTGGGTAAAATAACTGAATGGCATATTTCCTAAGGGGAGAATAACTGGGAGAATCTCTTGTTGAAAAGACTGGGCACCTTTTTAGATCAAGATACAGAACAGCACGCAGTGTCAATCAGTCCCTCTAAGGAAGAAAAGAAATTGGGCGTGTATTAAAAAGGGCAGGGACTTGCGGGACCGAAGAAATTTTATCGTATAAAGCCTTGGCGACTTCACTGGGAATATGCTATTCATTCCCATTTTTTAAAGAAAATATGTAAGGAGCAAGGAAGGGGCAAAGATGAGCAACCAAACTTATAGGGGGGAATGGAGCATCTTAGTTATGAAGAGAGATTAGTGTCACAAGCAGCGGTAGTGGATCCTCTGGACCACTGCAAGCGATGGCGTAAGCCACGCCAGGGAGCGGAATCTAAGTAGGTCCCGGTTTTCACAAGCCCCCACAACGGGGGTGGGGCTTGTGTGGGGAGATTCACAAGGTCCTTCCACGACATCACAGCTTGCGAGGCAGCCAAAGGTAGTGTGGTACAGAAACGTGAGGGGAACTAATCAGGGACAGGGAAAAGGTCAGGACAGGCGGCAGAGGTTCACTATTGAGGGACGTAGGCAAGAAGGGAGGGAGGGGGAGTCGCGGGGGCACCCGTGACAATTAGTAGAATTTAACTTTAGTCTTGAGAAAAGACGGGGTTCAGGGGGAATGATCAAAAATTAAAAAAAATAATAAATTTCCCTACAAAAGTAAGGGGAAAAAAATTTCATGTAAAGCCTCCTCAAAAGACAAGGGGACATTCCCTTCCGTTAATGTCTTCAAAAAAAAAGGATTCAATCTCCAGAGGAGAAAAACGTTCTTCACTGTTAGAACTATAAATCTGTGGAAAAGCCTGCCTGTAGAGCTGGTCACAGCAAGAATAGTTGCGAATTTCAAGAAAGGTTTAGATAACTATCTGAAACTAAAGAATATTAATATGTACGTAGCCATGTAAAATTCTGGATCCTGGCTGGTGGCGGCTCTGGAGTCAGAGATGGGGTCTCCCCTGAAGCAGATTGGTTCTTGCCTTGTGGGTTTCAGGACATTCACCAGTGGGGAGGCTGGGCTTGAAATCCTTGTCTCCCTCCCTTCACCCACATTTTCCCCACCCTTGAAAGACAGAAGTTTCTCTTTTGGTTCAACGGAATGTGAATCCTCTGATTTGTTAGACCACAGTGGAACCCATTCAGACAACGGGGCAACGGGTAAATAGACCAGATATGGGTTATAATCAACCGTCGGTCAGACCCAAAAAAAGAGATCTAAATTCAGATGGGGACGATCCTATGACAGGTTCTGATGCAACAGAGGGTTCCAGGACATCTAATACAGCAAAAGACGACAAAGGTTCATGGTCGAGGGACGTAGGCAAGAAGGTACACGGTATGGCGGAAGACTCAGGAATGCTTTCTCAATAGGCAATAGGCACTAAAGATCCGGCGCTGGGCCCAGAAAGGGGCAGGCTTTAAATAGGGGCTGCGACCGGCAATGGAATTTTACCAGTGCGCTGGCCCTCTAAATTTAACAGTGCTGGCGTGTGCACGCCCTTGGAGGCGGGGACGCGCGCGCCGAGAAGCAGAGACACATTCAGGAGCGTGGCTGGGTAAGTTAGAACGAGCGCGCCCGCGGCCCAACATGCGGATCGCGGTGCCACTCGCCCGCGGGGCACGGATGCGCCAGCGATCTGGAGGGGGGGTCGCGGGGGCACCCGTGACAGTACCCCCCCCTCAGGCCCCTCCCTCTTTTTGTCTTGGAGGAATTTGCTGACCAGGGTGCGATTCAGAATGGTGTCCTCTGGCTCCCAGGACCTTTCTTCGGGCCCGAACCCCTTCCAGTCAATGAGGAAATGTCATTTCACCCTGATCATTTTCATGGCCAAGATTTCATTTATGGTGAAGATGTTCGTGGCATCAGCCTCAGGAGTTGGAGGAGCAACTTTCCGGGAGAAACGATTCAGGACAACTGGCTTCAGGAGAGAGACGTGAAAGGAGTTTGGGACCAGCCTCAGGGGGGAAGGCGGAGCTTATATGTCACTGGATTGATGCGTTTCAGCACCTCGAACGGTCCCAGGAAGCGGGGACCCAGTTTGTAGCCGGGGATCTTGAGACGGATGTATCTCGCAGACAACCATACTTTATCTCCAGGAGTTTGTCTGCTTGCTTCTTAGTATGGGTAGACGCCCGTTGCAGAGACTGGCATGTCTGATCCCAAATGGCAGTTAAGTCCTGGACCAAATCTTCCATGGCCGGGACCTCAGAGGGCACAGAGAGGGAGAGTGGGGGGCGTGGATGTTGCCCGTAGACAATGAAGAAGGGGGCGGCACCGGCATACTCGGATTTTGTAAGTTCTGCCCAAAGTAACAGTTGGCCAAGTCGTCCGACTGCAGAAACAAAGTCCGCAAAAGCAGCCGAGCATCTTTTTAACCCCCTCTCCACCTCCCTTGGGTCTTAGGGATGGGCCGAAGAAAAACCAAATTTTACTTGTACTTTTTACAGAGGAGTCCCAGAACCAGAAACGAATTGGTCCCCCCAGTCCTGAGACAAAATGGCGGGGGAGCCCATGCAGCCGGAAAATGTGTTAAAAAAATGGCTCCAACAACAGAGGGTATATTTGGGGCCAACTAGGCCACCAATAAAACGGGAGATGAGAGAGCAATTTTTTCTTCCTCCCGGGTGCAGTCACTCGAGAGCAATGTCCCAAATATAGTATTTTCTCCGTAAGCCGGGCGACAAAGTCTTCCCTGGAGGAATCGTTTTTCAACTCACCCCCCCACAAGATTACCTTTCGGGAATGATAGCGTGGTGCGTTCTCTCCTACCAATCAGAGGCAGGGGAGAGGGCATGGGCCCAGCATTTTTCCCACGAGCAAAAGAACAGAAAATTTTCCCGGGGAAAAGAATAAGGACCATCGACCTGGCGCGGGTTTAGACCTGGCCTTTGGAGATAGAGGGGGTTTCTGTGGTGGGGAAAATATTGACCGGGTGTACCCCCCCGGGAGTGGCCATTCCTCAGGGCTTTTTATGGCCAGAAATTTCCCGAAAAATTTTCTCTCTGCAAGGAAAAGGTTTTTGAAAAAAAAAAACAACGTGGGGGTCTTCCCTTTGGGCCCCTTTTTTGAGTAAGCACAGTCCACTCCCACCGAGGGGGCATCGTTTCCAAAAGAAAGGTTTTTTCTGTACCGGCTGGTGAGTAAACAGGGGAGAGGCGAACGCAGACTTTCAGCTTGAGGAAAACTTTTTTCCCACGGGGGCCCTAACCTAAGATTACTACCCTTTTTGGTTAAAACCACATAGGAACACCAGGGGGAAAAGGGCAAAAACGTCTATAATAATTGGGGAAGCCCAGGAATCTTGTATGGCTCGGAGGCCCACGGGTTCTTGGCCACCAGGGCACAAACAATTTGGCAGACCCCCTCAGGCCCCTTTCCGAAATAAAAAGCTGAGAAATGGGAAGGGTTTCTGGGGAACAGACATTTTTCGAGTTTGGGAAGAGGCGGAGCCCCAAACTGGAGGACCCTTTGACATGGATTTTTTAGGGACTCAATCGGAGAGAAAAAATTTAAAAACCCCAATAAACAACGACACAGGGAACAAGACCCCGGAATATGGGGTTTTACGAACCCTGGAAAACTGCTGGAGCGTTGCAAGACCAAAGGGCATCACAGGTACCGAATTGGCCATCGCGGGTCTTTAAAAGCCATTTCCATCATCCCCCCCTCATAGCGAATGAATTAAAGCCCCCGCAATCCAATTTTGAAAAAATCCTGGGTCCCCTAAGCCCGGGCGAAAGCTCAGTAATCAAAAGGGAGGGGATACCCGGGTTTTTTAAAGGTAATCTTGTTGTGCCCCATAATCTGCATGGCCGCAGAGAAACGTTTTTTCTTTCTACGAAGAAAATCCCCGCCCCGGGAGGGGAGGGGGCCTCCAAAAATCCCTTCTGAGATTTTCTTTAAAGAGGCCGCATAGCCTCTCTCGGGTACTGACACGGGGACTGGCCCCGAGGCGGGGAGGTTGCCGGGCAGCAAACAATTTGGCAGTTGAAGGGGGAAGCGGGGGTAGATCTCAGCTTGCTTTCGGGGGAACACATCTGCAAATTCTTTGGGATGGGGGCAGGAAGGCCTTCAAAATTGGTGGGATCGAAAAGCGGGAAGCACGGGGGGATCCACCCAAAAACGATTCGCATCCTTTCCCCCAAGTAGGGTCGGACGTTTCCCGTGAGCACAGGGGTGCCCCTGCAGCCACGGGAAAACCCAAAGGAAAACGAGGAGGGCCGAGGAGCACAAAAAACCAGCTTCTCCTTTTGTAGTGCCCCTACCTGAAGGAGTAAGGGCTCGTTCAGTACGGGGCGGGGTCCGGAGGATCTCCCCACTGACAGAAAAACAAAGGTTTTTTTCCGACCCACCCGGGGGGGTTTTTATCTAGACACAAAGGCACATCCAAAAATTTCCAGCCAAAAAAGAGTCCAGCAAGGCGGAAAAATTGAATTGAACTCTCATCCCGATCCGACAACCGGACCCGGTCAAACGGGAAGACGCCTCACCAGCACCCACGCTGAGGGGCAAGTGGGCAGCCCAGTGGAAATTTCGGGCTGGCACAGTAGAGGCAAGTTTTTTTCACCCCCCCGGTTTTAGCCCTGTGGAGTAAAAAGGGCCCTTTCCCCGCATGGGTTCCCCCTACAGGCAGGGAGACAACTGTGGGGCCCTGGAAACAGGGGCTAGGTGGGGGAAAAAGATGACCCCCGGCAGGTTCGCGTTCCTTACGGAGCTATTCTCGCCGTTCAGAAAAACGGATATCGATCCGAGTGTCCAAAGAGATGAGGTCACTCAAGGAGGAAGGCGGATCACTGGTGGATAAGGCATCCTTGATCCGGCTGGAGAGGCCTTTCCTGAAGCTGGCGGCTAATGCCGCATCGTTCCATGATAGTTCCGAGGCCAGGGTGTGGAACTGTTCCGTGTAGTCGGTCACTGAGGATTCTCCTTGGCATAGATTCATATAATGCAGTTTTGCAGAAGGGCTTGGGCAGGTACTCTCAAACACCTGCGAACTCTGTAGGAAAGATGCGAGAATAAACCGTGACCAGGATCGTATCTGTCTCCGAAATAGGGAGTAACAGCGCCATACTTCTCCTGGAAAGAAGCTGACCATAATGCGACCTTCGACCTTTCAGTAGGAAATGGTTCCCCCACATTACTCGATGTGCAGAGAGCATTGGTGATAAAGCCCCTCAAGCCTTGGAGGTCTCCATCGAACTTAGAACGCATAGAAACAGACCGGAGCCTGGACCAGCAGCTGATGTGGAAGCGAAGTTGCAGCGGAAGTCACAGGAGCTGTTTGTTGCTGCGGGTGGCCATGCACTGCAGCATCATTGCGGAGAGATGCTGATTGCTGGGCTTGCTGAGCGATCTCTGGGTATTGCTGCGCCATGATGTTTGGTTTAGGTAAGCGACGCTAAGGCAGAGGCATCTTCTGGCGGGATCCATGGCCGGATTTTACTGTCACGACAGCGGTAGTGTATCCTCTGGGACCAACCACAAGCGATGCTAAGCCACCCAGGGAGCGGAAGTCTAAGTAGTCCCCCGGTTTTCACAAGCCCGCCCGCAAAGCGGGATGGACTTGCTGCGCAGGATTTCTACCACATGCGGTCGCCTATCCACTGACTTGACAGCTTGCTTGCGATGGACAGCCAGAGGTGAGCGAGTACAGAATCGCGATAGTGCCGTAGACGTATCGGGGACAGGCAATAAGGTCAGACTGGCGGCTGAGGTCGTATCCAAAGAACGTAGGCAAGAAGTATGGTACCGTATACAGAAGAATCAGGATTGCTTCTCAATAGGCAATAGGCAACTAAAGAGTCCGGCGCCTTGTGCACAGAAGGGGCAGAGCTTTAAATGAGGGGCTGCAACCGAACAATGGAATTATTACCGGTAGCAACTGGCTCCTTTAAATTTAACAATGCCATCACTAACAGCTCGCCCTAGGAGGTCGGGACGCGCGCCGGAAGGCAGTACACAGTCCAAGGAGCCAGTGGCTAGATTACAGTTGGGAGCGAGTGCGCCCGCGGCCTTACATGCGGGTTGCGGCGCCATTCGCCCACAGGGCACGGATGTGCCCGTGACCCGGAAGGGTGGTCGAGGGGGCACCCGTGACATAGTAGAATTTAACTTATTTAGTCTTGAGAAAAGACGGCTTCAGGGAGACATGATATAAATTAAGTAAAAATATAAAAATGGAACCCCTACAAAAGTAATAGGGAAAAATCATTTCATATAAAGCCTCCTCAAAAGACAAGGGGACATTCCCTTCCCTTAGTGTCTTAAAAAAAGGATTCAATCTCCAGAGGAGAAAAACGTTCTTCACTGTAAGAACTATAAGGCGCCTCGTTTCCACGGCTTTATTCGGGACGATTTGGATGCCAGTACTGCGCGCACGTATTTGCGCTTCATAACGGCTCCAATCCATCCCAGTAACTAACGGTAAATCCACAGTTCTCATAGAGAACTAAGTGGATTCCGACGTACGACTCCTCCCCACTCGGACGAAATCCGCCGCATGGGGGGCAGAAATTTGACAGGCACTTTATTTACGGTGCGTACCACCGTAAAATAATGCATTGTCCTAAGTGCGCGGCGAGCAGGCCCTTATTCAAACCCGTTACTGCGGCGAAATCCGTCCCGCAATTACGGCTTGAATAAGCCGTGTGAACACGGCCTAAATCTGTGTAAAAGCCTGCCTGAAGAGTTGCGAATTTCAAGAAAGGTTTAGATAACTATCTGAAACTAAAGAATATTAATATGTACGTAGCCATGTAAAACATTCTGGATAACCTGCTGGTGGTGGCCTCTGGGTTCAGAGATGGTGGTCTTCAAGAAAGCAGATTGGTTCTTTCCTTGTGGGTCTTTCAGGACATTCAGCCATGGTGAGGCTGGGCCTGAAATCTCTTGTTCTCCCTCCCATCCAACCCACATTTTCCCCACCCTTGAAAGACAGACGTTTCTCTTTTGGTTCAACGGAATGTGAATCGGAGTGGAACCCATGCAGACATCCGGGCAACGGGTAAATAGACCAGATATGGGTTATAATCAACCGTCGGTCAGACCCAAAAAAAGAGTTTCCTAAAATTCCAGATGAGGACTACCTATGACAGGTTCCTTTTGCACAGAGGGTTCCAGGACATCTAATACAGCAAAAGACGAACACACTGGGCTGGTAGATAACATCGGAGATCTAAACAGGAGATACCCTGCCTGGAACACTATCTTAGATGTCAATCGCTTTGTCAGGACTCTCACAGTTAAAAAATATTTTTCTAAAGCAAAATCTACTGAGCCAGAGAAAGATGATACAATCATCTCAGAAAATAATACATTTACAATGCAAAATGAGTATACTGATCTGCATTTCAGAGAACAAAGTGCTTTTATGGATCTAAAAGACATGTCACTTAAAACACCATCACGCACAACCCATTCTACTAGCATTAACTACAAAAATAATTTTGTTCTATTAATTCTAGAACTCCAGCATTGGACACAGTCCAATATGCTGTATAGAGGGATCTGAAACAATTGCATGACAGAATTAAACAGGATACCAAAAATTCTAATTTGAATTTATTATCAGGAAGTTTAGCCCTTGTTGAGCTGGAACAAAATGGCAATATTTGAATTAAAATGGCAGACAAGAGGGGCAAAGTGGTGGTTTTAGATAAACACGTGTCCCAAAAAATGGTCTCAAACATCTTAAATAATTCTATGGTATACAGAAGATCCCACTGTCACATCATGGTTTCATTCAAAAATGTGATATTGGAGGGCTCGAATTTAGGCATTGTTTCAGAAAAACATAGTCAGTATTTCATACCTGAATCTCCTATTACTCCTGTTTTTCATGGACTACCAAAGGTCCACACAGGTATATTTCCTCCTCCTCCACACCCAATTATTGCTGGCATAGGATCACTTAATGAAAGGTTGTGCCAATGGGTGGATGAGTTACCCCAGCCACTTGTCTCTTCTTTGCCAGGGTTCATACGGGACAGTTCTGAGGTTCTAAGGGTTTTTGACAAATTTTTCTGGTTATGTGTGGATTTCATGTGATGTGGGATTTCATTTTTTCCTGCATCCCAGATGAACTAGCTATTGTGGCACTAGCTCACCATCTTTACAAATATAGCCATTTTACCGAGCAATTGTCAACATATATATTGAAGGTCAAACAATGTTTATTGAAACACAAATATTTTACTTTTGATTCACAGATAATTTCTATCAGGCCAGAGAGTCTGTATGGGGGGCTATGTTTTTTCCCCTCCCTGGCTAATGTTATACAATGTCTTCTGGTGGAAGTAGTAAAGTTCTTCGCGTTATCTACACAGGGATATCTATTGTGCATCTGTCTACACGATACATACGACAACATTTATACGTCCACATAGTATGAAAACAGCCCTCAAGGATCTAAAAACCACTTCTGTTTGCCCATAGCATGTTGATACTAGTGCACTGGAGATATATACGAGAGGTCAGCCACTGATTGTCTCTACTACCTATGGGCCAACCAAAAGTGAGTTTTAGACCCAAGACAGTTTTACATACTGTGGTCCTTAGGTGTGGGTGCTATGAGGATGTTCGTCAGTACCAGGATTCATTTAATATCTGAATTGCAATAATGTCAATCTCAAATTTGCTCATGAAATACAAATGTCTAGGATATTGTTCATGGATATTGAAATAACTGGTAATACTATTGTCAGGGACTGTCATGACGCACGGAACAAAATGACACAGACAATGTCTGAGAGCCTCTGAACACTGGTCACCAGCCTCTGTCCCTGCCTTTGGGAACCCGACTTCCTTATTAGGCCGGCCCCAACCAGAAAACTGATGGCGCTGCACGTGGTATAGGGTGAGCGACACAGACAGAACAAACAACACAGAACAAATAAAGCGTGCAAAAGACGCTAACAAACCGGCGCCAGCCAAGGTACAGATCGTGAGACAAAGACGAATAAACTGGTGCGGGCGGTCCAAAGTCGGCAACCAATACGGCAAGCGCGGTACAGATCGAGAGGCAAAGAGAATAACCGGGTGCAACAAAGCGCAAAGGTCAGAAAAATCACAGAAGCGAGACAGAAAAAAGCAGCGAACAATTGGTAAAGAGCCAAAATAAGCAGGCAAGGCCGGAAGAAGCAGAGACTTTTATGATATAGTGGAACAGATGCGAAAGGTAAGAACTGAAGCAATAGGCAGAAGGAACGAAAAACCAAGAGATAGGGAGAAGGCTGTCACTCAAGAAGGAATCAAAAATTAACCAGAGTGTCGCTTGGAATATACCTGGCCACGGCGTTGGCCATGGAATCAATCACTCACCTAGCACAATAAATATAACCAGTTTACACCAGTGTATCAAGAAACCTACGTCTTAAGTTAAAAACCATGAGTTATCCATGTCAGCGTTACTGGCCGTGCCGCGTCCAGAGCCAAAAGATACTGGGTGTTTCAGGCACAATCAATGACAGTAACCACCCCCTCTTTATGAGGGGCCCACCCCGGACCCCTCAAACAGAGCATCCAAGTTTTAGAGCTAGAGTGGGTTTGGTGAATTTTTCCCTTTACATGCTATTGGGCGAGTCAAATTTCACTGGTGGGACTCCCAAGGCGGAGATTATTTGGGTCTGAGGTCGCAACTTTAACCACTCTAGATTTTTCTTTTGAATTGCTAGTTGGGACTTTATATTATATAAGAGATGCTTGCTTATGATAAACTTTAAACACCAGACTGTGCACAGTCGATTAACGGTCGGATTTTATGTCACTCTTTGCAACCTGTAACGCCGGGTACATGAGGATTCTGAGCCCTCCTCCCAGCAAAAGGGAGACAGCTCAGCGGGAGCACAGAACTCTCAGTGAATCGGTAGTATACGATGACACTAACTCCTGGAGAACCCGGATCATTTCAGGTTTCCTATAATCATCCAAAATGAATAGACTCTTGCTCCAGGTACAGATATGGTTAAGCTCTATGCCCCCAGACTAGTGTTGACGCGCGTACTATTGAGCGTAACACCAATTCCACTCCACAGGACTTCGGATGCGACCTGCAGATTTATCATATTAACATCTTATCTACACACACGTCAGATTTTTGCACATATACAGCGAAACTTACTCGTGGTGCTAATTCTTTTAGTATACTAGCACACTACCAAAGGATCAGCATCTTCAAAATGCTCGTATCACCACCATGAGTCACCCAAATTCTGATCAACTCAGCGGTCTGGTTTTCTCCAGATCAATACTACAGGAAATCTACAATTTGAGCGCGGAGCCCTATGTAGCTTATCGCCCAAATAAATAATAATTCCGATCTACACGAGTTTCATTTCCTCCATGTCAAAAAATGAAAGTTTTTCCGTAATATCCGAAATCCCCAACATTCCAAATTAGATTCACATCAGTACGAAACTTTGATTCTTCTCCCCCGAATTAGGAGAAGCGCGTAGAATCGATCCCTGAATACAAACAAACAGGGAGCACTCCAATGGACACTAGTTCCAAACCCCAAGGCCTGGCGACAACAACCTATCTGACGAAACCTAACAGCCATCACCTGAGTCCAATCATAAGCTATGATCAAGCAAATACTTCTATGAAGACATCCAAAGAACACATAGGCTTACAGGCAGAAAAAAACTTCATTACCTAGAAGTTTATGAGGTAATCCCTGTATACCCGAGTTACCTTCCAGAATTTACATCCCAGGCGATTCGAGCGGTTTCCTTGAAGGGTGACTTGGGCTAAGTCGAACAAGTCTCTCAAGCAAATTGGTCAGGTTTTCCGCAATAAAACGGCACAAGGCATTCTACCAACCGATGTCTCCGTCCTGTGAGTTGCAGCAAGATGTGATCAAAACCCAACACCATTGGTTCTTCTTCACCGATATCTGGGTTGGCGCGTTTAGTGCGACAGTAGAAGAGGGAAGAATTTTCCCCAGATAAGCGTAAGAGGGAGATTTTACCAGATAAAAATCTGACTTGAAATGAAAGTCGCCCCCATTTGTTTTTCCCTGCGTCTCGTTCCCTCAGTTCTTCTGGTCAATTGGAGCATCAAAGACTAGAGTTCATACATCGTCCCATTCTGGTGTCATCAAGCAAGCGTTCAGCGCACAGTGGCTGACCATGCGCATCCCTTGCTCAGAAAACAGCGGTTTCTTACAAGGGGGTTGATCAGACCTCCCGTCATCAGGTTACACCTTCAGAACCGGAATCACCGAACAATATTCTTCGGCCGATCTGCGAGCCCTGCAACGAATAGCAATACAGTGAGTTTCTCTGCCACACCGGTTATTGATTAAAAAGTAAAAAGACATCCATAGACATGACCTAAGAAAAGCGGCCTAGACAAAAACACCTTTCCGAAGTTCGAACATCTCACCCTCCGAGTCGAAGGAGCTTCCGGCGGCATAGCTAGTGACCCAAACTCCTCGACAAGTGGTGCCCCTTGGAGGAGAGACACACCACACACCGCTACTCTCTTTTCTGGCCATCAGTGGGTACAAAGTACCGTCTTCTAAACAGCGAACAAAAACACAAAAAACAACAGGGGCACGTCAACTCCCCCTGACAAGTATTCGGAACCCTTGTCTGGGCATTCCAAAGCGAGATCCGGCGCTAAGTGCCACTTAGACTTGTAACGGAACGCTGGAGGTTAATCTCACAAACTCGCCAGGTGCATGATAAACGGACACACACGACGGAATCGTCGGAGAACAAGTCCCGGTACCTAGGTGCGTATCATGTTTATTAGGCGAGTCCCAACAACCTGAAGAATTGCCACTTTATAAGATCCCTCGCCATGCCCTCGGAATCTAGGTTAGTTCAACCGCCTGCTAGCGCGTCAGTGACCGAACAAAGCTCCCGTACAAACTCATGTTGAACCCAGCCCCATAGGGAGTGCGGTCCTGTCCGGATCACCTCAGCTAATTATTGTCAACTTAAGGAACTCTACACAAATACTTACAGACACAAAGTGAGAGTGCCACTCAGACCACTGGTCTCCCTCTATCCTCTTTCCACTAGCATATTCTCTCCGTCCAACCCTGTACAAACTCCTCTCAAAATACATGTCCTAAGAGCCACCCCACAACCAAGAACAGAATTGAAGAGGCACCTTGAGCACTAGGTATAAGGTAGCGGACACATACAGACAAACAGTCCACCATGGGAACAGTAAACATAGTCTGGGTGGTCAAAAAAAGTCAGGCCCACAAAAACCGGGCAGTCACAGGCCGTACAGAATCCGTGAAATGCACAACAGAGACAATAACGCGTGGAGTGCAAAGCCGATAACGTTCCAGCACAGATCACAGAAGCGCACCAGAAGAACAAGAAGAGCGAACTATAGCGGCAAAAGAGCCCAAAACTAGCCCGGCAAGAGCCGGAAACAGGACAATACGCACATGAGAATCTTATAATCCTAAGGCGACATATGAAAAGGTAGAACAACTGCAACGCGCACATCAGGCAGCAATAACGAAAGACCACACGATCTATTGACTAAGATAAGCGGTGATCCAACTACCTAGAAGAGTGACACACCAAAACATACATCAACGAGTGTCGCTCGGGATAGATCTCGCTCAGGCCGACCGGGCAGTTTGCGCCCCCAGGAAATCAAAATCCCAGCAACTCATAGCACCAAATAAACCCATGTTCACAAGCCATTGCGAATAGAAACATCTTATCTTACAATAAGGGTTGTCTCACACAAAGACAACTAGTTTTCTTCACAAATTGCTAGTGGAAACAAACAAATAAAGACATACTTACATAATCAAAATAGCTATTGCTTTGCTTTCCCATCTCGTCTTTCCCTAAGGAGACATACAAGTCTGCAAACATGTTATGACCTCCCTGGCTATTTCAGTTCCCGTATCAGTAAACTGATCTAAACAATTCTCCCCTGCGCGTTTGTCATCCAATGAGATTAACAGTGAGTGATCCTCATCAGCACAGGGTCACTTTGCAAGCACTCCTGTTGCCTGCTCAGTCAGATAAAACAAGCTTGATTTATGTAACACAATAAACAGACAACATTTAATTACGGAGCTTTTGCGTTTCTTGCGGGGCATCAGATAAAGAATTCCTGTTAGTATTTTGAGTAAGCTAAACTAGCGATCTAACCTTACAGCTTGCACAACTTTGAAGAAGCACCACCAATGCATAAGAGTAGACAGTAAGAAGCATTTGGAATCTTATGACAAAAAAATATAGTACTAAGATCCTGAGAACCAGGAAAGATGACAGACGTATTAACAAAGTCACTCCGCAGTCTTCTCATCGAAACTCTGAACAGTAGACAAACTGTCCCTTTACAGTCAAAAACCATTGTTTAATGTCATACTGGCCGTGCCGGCGACCCAGAGCCCAAAAAGATGTGGGTGTTCTTAATCAGGCACAATCATGACAACTATAGACAAATGTTCTAACTGAAATTCTTTCTATAACCGTAAAAGAAAACCAGTCGCGCACTGAACTACACTATTCCCTCCATGTCTCCAGATTGCCATATCAGTCCTATCTACTGTTGAACGGCTTTTTCCGATGGGGTAATGATAAGAACGAGGTGGGCATGTTCTAGACGAACAAGATAGCTTAATTAGGCACACATGTCCTTTTATGTGCATCAGGAGATTGAAGATACTGTGAATATCCCACCCCGGACAGGGTGAGTGATCAAATATATAAAGTAGAGCTAAATCCTCAGGTGAACAAACCTATTGCACTCATGTCTTACCTTATTATAATCCCAACACCCACCTCATACCTCGATCGACTTTGTAAAGATAAAAAATTATGTTTGTATCATTTTTCAGTCAGGAATATAGACTAGTTCAAGTTCTTCAAAAGAACATACCCTACAGACGCAGCAAAACTTTTGTCCACATTTTATCCCAGGTCATTAATACTTCCCATATTGCTCATTCTTGCCCTTGGAATTGGTTAATAAGACCAGTTACGTAGCGTAGGGTCTTGAAGAAAAATTCTCTTTTGAAAACGTAGCCTTATTAGACTTTCAATCTTGGAACTAGATTTCTGCCAAGCCCTAGTTATAAATCCGATCTCATGTACATTTTCTGATTCAGTTTTTTGCTTCATAGGCATTATTTTACATTTATTAGTAATTTATTTGCAACTGGCCTATCATCAGTTTTAACACTGACATCTATACAAGTTGTGACACTCTTGTGTTAATGGCATCCATAATCTTATTTCTTTTTCAACAGAATATGTTATATATATTTTGTGTAGGTTTAGTGGGCTGTTAACTCCTTAAACGACCGCATTCACCGTCGTTAGACCGGAGTGGGCATTTTCAGGTCTTGTCTTGCACGACGTCTTTAATGATCCAGTCGCCTGCAGACATCGCGAATTTGCGGTGCGCCCGTCGCCGCAACTTTGCGACCTGAGAATCGGGGAGGGGGAGGGGGATGCGGGGGGGGGCTGTACTACACATCCCCATCCCCAGATCAAAGTCCTGCAGGCATCAGGTCATCGAACAAAGAACCTCCGCAAACCGATGCTTTACCCCTTTGATCGCGACGGCGGTGGGGAACTTCTTCAAACCTGAGCAGCGCAATATCAGCAAAGAGGTAATCCCTGACTCTGTCGGGTGAATCGGAACTACCCCGGTCACCCGACAGAGCCCAGTGGACCGGCTGCACAGTCAACTCATGTGTAGCTGACCTAATCACTGCCCTCTGTGTCCAGACTAAGACACAGATTAGCATGTATTAGCATATAATTATATGCTAATACATTACTAAGTGAAAAATTAATAAATTCACACACCAAAAAAACCTACACATATTTGGATCCACACGACCCTACAATACAACCTGTTAGATTAATCTAAACAAGTTTATAAAGTGTGCAAATGTAAATCGAGGTGTATAAAAAAAAAAAAATAAAATTTTTATAACAAATGAAACTTAAACTATTCCGCCATCAAGTACAACTCGTCTCGAATACCACACAAGAGCCTCATCAACTGCGTCAATAGCTAAAAACATAAAAAATTACAACTGTTAACGCAAGAGGCAAAAACAAAAAAAAAATTTCTGGTCATTAACTACTTTTCAGGCGTTCGGCTTAAGGGGTTAAGGTGTAATCTATGGGCAACATGTATGAATGGGGCTGCGCCAGTTATCTGGCATCAAAAAACTGTAGTAGACCAGTTCTATAGATGTATGAACAGTCGGATTCCAATCTTTGGAGTGATAAGTGCCGGAATGACACTTTTAATGCGCAATTTGACACGTTTTGGGAGTGTCGCACCACATTCATAGAATTAGATACATTTATGATTCATTGACGCCAAACCTAGACACAGAACAGTTAGAACAGCCAGACCAAGTTAAGGCTATGTTTACACTGCAGTGGACAAAAAAAGACCTGAAAACTAATTACTAAAAACGTTCATGAAACTGAGTTTTCTGTCCCCTGCCTGCCAAAAGCAGCTGAAAAAACGTCAGTTCTTTGGCGCGTTTTTCGTTTTTTTGGACGTTTTTTTGAAGCGTTTTTTGAAGCGTCTTTGCTCTGCTTTTTTAATGTATGCACAAATTAAGCCATTGAATGTAACTACACCCTACGGGTGGAGTTAACATTTTTAAGTAGTCACTTCCTTTGATCACTGTACCCATTGTGAGCACATTGTCCTTTGTGTGCTGCTGCTGCGTGCTACCTTTTATTAAATTTTGCACCAGATTCTTGCACCAAATTCCACAAAAACCCACATTATCTTTCAATATAGCAAGATCACTGTATTCGCATCAAAATCTGTAAAGAAAAGGATTTTAGTGCCAAAATCCCAAAAAACGCATTATTGCGCCAAATTCCGTAAAAAAAATATTTTAGTGTCAGAAGCGTGATCAGTTTATTAGCGCCAAAATTTTTAAAAGATATTGATGTAAACCCCCAAACCCGCCAAAAAAACGGATCGGCGCCGAAATCCGTAAGAAATATATTTATTTGCATCAAAAGCTAGATCACTTTATTAGCCCCAAAATCTGTAAAGATACGGATTTTAGCCCCAAAAGCCAAAAAACGGATTCTTGCACCAAACTCCGTAAAAAAAATGTATTATTGGCGTCAGAGGCGAGATAACATTATTGGCGCCAAAATCTGTAAAAAAAAAATTATTTTAGTGCCAAAAAACTTAAAAAAAAACGGATTCTTGCGCCAAAATCCGTAAAAAAAGATTTTTGGCGTCAGAAGCAAGATAACGTTATTAGCGCCAAAATCTGTAAAAAAAATAGTTTTAGTGCCAAAAAAGTCAAAAAAAGGTATTTTTGCGCCAAAATCCATAAAAAAACCTTATTTTTGGCGTCAGAGGCGAGATAACGTTATTAGCGCCAAAATCTGTAAAAAAATATTATTTTATTGCCAAAAAACGGATTCTTGCGCAAAAATCCGTAAAAAAAAGTATTTTTGGCGTCAGAAGCGAGATAACAATATTAGCGCCAAAATCTGTAAAAAAAATTATTTTAGTGTCAAAAAATGTAAAAAAACTGATTTTTGCGCCAAAATCCGTAAAAAAACTGATTTTTGGCGTCAGAGCCGAGATAAAGTTATTAGCGCCAAAATCTGTAAAAAAATATTATTTTAGTGCCAAAAAACGTAAAAAAAATGGACTCGGCGCCCAAAATCCGTTAAAAAAACGTATTCTTGCGGCAAAATCCGTAAAAAACTTATTTTCAGCATCAGTAGCGAAAATAACTTTATTAGCGCCAAAATATGTTTAGAAAAGGATTTTAGCATCAAAATCTGTAAAAAAAAACTGATTCTGATGCCAAAATCTGTAAAAAAAACGTATTTTTAGCGTAAAAAATCTGAATTGCGCAAAAAAACGTTAGCGACCAAAGCATGATCATTTTATTACAAAAGGTAACAAACAAGGACACATAAGACTCTTGTATGCAGATTTGATAAGATATAACCTTTGTTACACCCACTATAGGTGGGACTTGGGTCTCCTGGGATGGTTTTCATTGAAAAATTGCGGCAAAAAACGCCGTGAAATGCGCTAAAAAAGGGCGCCAAAAGACGTCCGGCGCTTTACATAGACTCCTGTAGTAAATTTTCTGCCCTGTTCTGGCGTTTTTTAGAGCATGTTGCAAAGAACGACCAGTAAAAAAAACGAGCAGAAAAAAGAAGCTCAGTGTATACAGCACAACGTTTTTACAATAGAAGTCTATGGGAGAGGATAATAGTCGTTTTTCCAGCGTTTTTAGAAAATGAAAACGCTGAAAAAACGGACGTTTTTCTGTGCAGTGGAGACATAGCCTAAAGGTGGTCTGCCTGAGTCAGACTTTTCGTATTATACATGAAAAAACTTTGAGATTCTCGGTTCACATATTTTGATCAAAAGATGTTTAAGCTGCCCACGACTTTCAAACTGAGATCTCAAATAGGAAGTCCTACACTATCTTTTACCTCTCAACAGAGCCACATTCAGGCCTCTCACTGGTCCACCGACCTCCTTTATCCAGAGAGAAAAAAATATAAAAACACCCAACCTGCAAGCTGCACTTCTTATGACAGCTTGTGAGAGTGGGCAGGTGCAGAAAATCAAAATGGAGGCACCCTTTCCTTCCCATATAGGTTAAAATCAATATATACCAAATATAACGTATGGTTCTGCACAAAAAACACTTCTGAAAAAACATATGCAAACCTGGTTGCCACTGGCAGGGCTGCGGCATATATATATATATATATGTATATATATATATATATATGTAAATACATGTACACATGCACTCCACTGCCAGCGGCACACTACTGCAAAAAGGGCAATACATTACGTGGAAAATCCCTAAAGAAGCTTTTATGCTATCTATCATACATGAAAAAACTTGAGATTCTCGGTTCACATATTTTGATCAAAAGATGTTTAAGCTGCCCACGACTTTCAACGTGATCTCAAATAGGGCAGTCCTACACTATCTTTTTCCTCTCAATAGAGCCACATTCAGGCCTCTCACTGGGTCCACCGACCTCCTTTATCCAGAGAGAAAAAAATATAAAACACCCAACCTGCAAGCTGCACTTCTTATGACAGCCTGTGAGAGTGGGCAGTGCAGAAAATCAAAATGGAGGCACCCCTACCTCCCCATATAGGTTAAAATCAATATATAACAAATATAACGTATGGTTCTGCACAAAAAACACTTCTAAAAAAACATATGCAAACCTTGGTGCCACTGGCAGGGCTGCGGCACACATATTTATATATACATGTACACACGCACTTTTCTGCACCCGCCCACTCTCACAGGCTGTCATAAGAAGTGCAGCTTGCAGGTTGGGTGTTTTTATATTTTTTTCTCTCTGGATAAAGGAGGTCGGTGGACCCAGTGAGAGGCCTGAATGTGGCTATATTGAGAGGTAAAAGATAGTTGAAAGTTGTGGGCAGCTTAAACATCTTTTGATCAAAATATGTGAACCGAGAATCTCAAAGTTTTTTCATGTATGATAGACAGCATAAATGCTTCTTTAGAGACTTTTCTTATTGGCACTAGACTGTGCATGTATGTATGAACTGCAGAAGAACAGGTTCATACATTCTGGCGAATTCTACTCTGCCTTAAAGCTATTTAGAACTGGCCTATTATCGCCAACGTTCATACATGTCGCCCTATGTGTATTTGGAGCCACATATAGGATTTTTTTGTGTGTTAGTTGTGGGTTGCTGCTACCATGTGATAATGCTGTCTATTCACTATACTTATTCCATGATAATGCACATAATTATATAGCCATTGTATTGATTTGTCTTGTGCCTGTCTGCTTTTATGAACTGTGTTTTCTTCTATTATGCAATTATTTATGTCATAACCATTTTTAGGGTATTCTGTTAATATTAACGTCAGGGTAATACCATCAGCTACTCATTATCTATGTAGTTATTACATTAACATAGATATCAGAGTTTTTATCTTCTGTACAAATATTGAGGTTGGAGTTAACACTATCTGCTACTCTCTATTTATGTGTCTGAAATAGGTTCATTGGGATTTTTATATGCCCTATAACAATAATAATAATATTTATATTGCCCGTGACAACCTCTTTTTAGCGGCACATACAATTCATCAGCTTTTAGATTGTTGAGGAATTACGTCACTGTAACTTAGTATTTCGTTACATATATTCACTTGCTATGGGCCAGGCAGACTTTTAACCTGTTCAGCTACGACATTGTTTGTGTCAGTCGAGTCGTAATGATATTCATTAACAGACTGGCCATATACAGGAATAAATTAAGGGTTTCGTTGGTATCCAGAGAATTATCCTATATGTACCCACTTATCATATGTAGGTTTTATAGGTTACAGATTTTTTTTTCTTTCCCTTTTATAAAAATGTATTGTCATCTTACATAACTGGCATTCAGGAGTCAACCACGCACTGTGGCAGTGATCAATTTTGTAGCCAAAACACTAGGCAAGATTCTCCAGCACTTAGAAATGTGTTTTTCTCTCCTTTTTATACATTGTTTCCCCGAAAATAAGACATCTTCCGAAAATAAGACCTAGTGAAATTTTTTTGAAGCTTAGAAATATAAGGCCTTCCCTGAAAATAAGACCTAGCGGCAGTCATTGCTACTGCTCCCCCCCACGCCATACATTACTGTTGCGAAAATTTGGGAAAATTTTTTTTTCCCATGTGGGAATCTTCCTGGAAAAAGAGGGGGCCCCATTTACGGAAAGTGCTATTGCTAATATAAGATTGGGGCCAATGATTCTAAAAAAAGGATCACAAGAAATTCACCATAAAATTCAGGGTTTGGGGGAGTTATGATGAAGTTTGCTGTTTGTTTTTAAAGAGACCGGGATCGGTAAATGTAGCATAGATTGTTGTACATGGAAATAGATCACAAGAAATTCTTGATGGAATTCAGAATTTGGCTGGTTCTGCTGATGTTTGTAATTACATGACTATAGTATATTAATAAACGTGGATTGTTGTTCAACACTAAGGGCCACATGCATGAACCTGTTTAGGTCTAAAACTCACTCTTTTGCCCATAGTAACCTATGGGCAAAAGAGTGAGTTTTAGACCTAAACAGTTTCATACATGTGGCCCTAAATGTGAATTTTTGTTCATGGAAAAATAAGACATCCCCTGAAAATAAGACCTAGCGTGTCTCTACAAGCAAAAATGTATATAAGACACTGTCTTATTTTTGGGGAAACGGGGTATAATCCTTAGTGTCAAATCACGTAACTAGCATTCAAAAATTAGTTACTCTTTGAGGCAGTGATTAATCTTGCAGCTAAAATATTAGATAAGATTTGTCGCCATTTTGGAGTAGGGCTTTACATGCAGTAGTAACAAATTATGCAGCTACGATACGAGGTGCAATGTGTCTTTATGCTGCTATGGACTTTGTGTTAGTCATGCAATAATGACATAATAAATAATAAACTAAAGGTTTTGCTGGTATTTAAAGAATTATTCCATATTTACATGTAGCAGCAGCAATGTAGAAATTATAATACAGGGGCACAGTTTATGTTTTAGCAGCTATGTACATTGTTTGCGTCAGTCATGCGGTTACGACATTTATGAACAGACTGATCATGCTAAGTCATAAACTTAAGGTGTCACTGGTATTCAGAGAATTATTTTATACATATCCCATTACGTGGGATTCATAGGCTGCAGATGTGTTTTTTCTTTCCTGCTTATATAACCTCTGTGTCAGCTCACATAACCAATATTCAAGAGTTAACCACTCACTGTGGCAAATACCAAAATACCAGGTATGATTCATCAGCATTAAGGACTGTGTTTTTCTCTCACTACTCTTTGTGGCAGTGAGATTAGTTAAGATGTGTCGGCACTCAGGAGTGGGTTTTCTCATGTAGTGGTAATAAACTATATAGCTACAATATAAGATATAGTGTTTCTTTATGCAGCTATATCATGGGACATGATCTGTCGGCACCAGCTAATTAGCTGCTTTCCGTGGTACTGACTAACTGTGTGGTTATAATATAAGGTATGATCTGTGGGTTTCACAGGCTACAATGCGGCTACAAGGTAAAGTATAATTTGATTCTACAACATCGACATATCGAATTAAAAATTTTATAACTATACTGACGTTACTGTTGAGAACATCATAGATAGCACTATGAAACGGGACTTCGAACCATTACGTTATTCTCATATGATTTTGGTGACTTTTTCCCTAGCTTTATTTGGGAGTTTCCTTTTTCTGTCTGGGGTGTGTTTTTGCATTACACGTTGCAGTTAGGTAGATTGAATTGTCAATCAGGGAGGTGTCTTTCCCCTTTGTTTTCCAGGTTAATGGTCATGGCTATGTTTTTAAAGCACATGTCAGTGATTCTACAAGTAAGGGCATTGAAGCCCAAAATGTTTTAGAGGATGAGAGCCACACCTTTTTAATGTATTATGACCAAAGTTTTTTGTTTTAATATTGCGGTGCTGGAGGACAACACACATTATTGGATTCTTTAATGAACTTCCCTGCAGTCCGACAGGATTCCCTGCCGTGCACCAGAGGAGAATTTTGGTACTTTTATTACTCCAGTCATTCTCATTGAGTCGGGTAAGCGCCGTAAGACTCCATTAGTTTCTAGCTTTGCCATGGGGTGTCATGTTAAACTTCCAGTGACCAGTATGCGAGAGTATGAGAGCGAAAACACCAAATTTTACACACCTGCTCCCCATTTACACCTGAGACCTTGTAACACTAACAAGTAACATGACTGAAGGAAATGAAGGAAAATGGCATAATTTGGCATAAATTGTCAATTCTCACTTAGTGGTGTAGTCACTTTTCTTGCCAATGGTTTAGACATTGATGGCTGTGTGTTCAGTAATTTTGAGAGCACACCAAATTTACACATTCGTACAAGCTGTACACTGACTACTTTACATTGTGTCAAAGTGTCATATGTTCAGAATTTTCCCATGAAAAGATATACAGTCGGAACCAGACGTTTACATACACTATATAAAAAGACTCATATGAATGTTTTTCTCACTATCAGAATAAATCACAATCCCTTTTTAGGTCAATTAGGATTACCAAAGTTATTTATATTTGTCAAATGCCAGAATAATGAGAGAGAGAGAGAGAGAGAGAGAAGATTTTTTAAGGCATTTTATTAATTTCTGCAAAGTCAAAAGTTTACATACATTTCATTAGTATTTGGTATCATTGCCCTTAAACTGTATGACTTGAGTCAAAAGTTATGGATATTCTTCCACAAGCTTCTCACAATACTTGGTATGCATTTTGGCCCATTCCTCCTGACAGAACTGGTGTAACTGAGTCATGTTTGTAGGTCGCCTTGCTTGCACCTGCCTTTTCAGCTTTGCCCATAAATTTTCAATAGATTGAGATCGGGGTTTTTGTGATTGGCCACTCCAAAATATTGACTTGGTTGTCCTTAACCACTTTGTAACCAGTTTGGCAGAATGCTTCGGGTCATTGTCCGTTTGGAAGACACATTACCGGCCAAGCTTTAACTTCCTGGCTGATGTCTTGAGATGTTGCTTCAGTATTGTCACATAATCTTCTTTCCTCATGTGCACCAATCCCTCCTGCAGCAAAACAACCTGATGCTGTCACCCTGTGTTTCACAGTTGGGATCCTACAGCAAAACAACCCTATAACATGATGCTGCCACCTCCATGTTTCATAGTTGGGATGGTGTTCTTAGGCTTCCAAGCTTCTCCCTTTTTCCTCCAAATGTAGCAATGGTCATTATGGGCAAACAGTTACATTTTAGTTTCGTCAGACCACAGGACATGTCTCCAAAAATTTAGGTCTTTGTTCCTGTGAGCATTTGCAAACATTATTCTGGCTTTTATATGCTTTTTTTTAGAGTAATGGCTTCTTCCTGGCAGAGTGGCCCTTCTATATGTATATAGCAAATGAAGGCTTTTGTAGATTTGCTCTTAAGTTGAATTTGTATGGAAGACGGAATAGGTAATTTTTTTAAAGTAACCCCAGCCAATTTTTGGGAGGGCTTTAGATAGTGAGTTAATATCCCTTTCACGTTTGTTATGCTGTTTGTGCCCCTATTAGAACATGTGTGGTGTGTCATAAGAAGCGTCAGCTCGAGCTTGCAAAAAAAATACGATCTGTGGACAGTAGAAGATTGGAAACAGGTAATTTGGAGAGTGAGTTGAAAGGAAAGTCAATAGACTGGACTCTGATAGGTGCAAATGGGTCTGGAGAAATCAAGGTAAAAGGAAGTAACACATTGAAAGGGACTATGAAGTTCGGAGGAGGAAACCTGATGGTTTAGGGTTGTTTCACAGCCAAAGGAGTTGGATACTTGACCAGGATCAATATTGGTCTCAATGCTGAGTCATATGTAAGTATCCTGCAAGATAAATTACTTCATACTCTCACGTATTATGGAAATGAAAAGGAGAACATAGTGTTTTAGCAGGACAACAACTGAAACATATGTCAAGATTGGCGAAGAAATGGTTCAATGACAATCATGTAGAGTTGCTGGATTGACCCCCACAGTCTCCAGGCCTCAACCCAATGCTTGTGGGTAGAGTTGAAGAAAAGCTGTATTCGAACCAGTATGCACCAACATTGGGAACATGTAGAAGAGACCTGGGATCAGATTTTAATTGAGACATGCTTGACTCTGATCAACAGCATGCCCAGAAGAAGTCAGACAATGTTAAAAGCCAAAAGTGGATTTAAAAAAATACTATTAAAATTTAAAAAAAAAAATATTTAGATTTTAGAAGCAAAATAGTAACAATAGTAACATGACAAGAATCTGCATTAATTAGTATATGCTACATAGTTTCAAGTCAAATTTATGTATGAGACTCCAAGATGATTGTCTATAAAATGATGGTAGTCTCACATTTAAGGTTATAGTGGATGGTGAGATATGGAGCCTGAAAGTCAAAACAAAAAGTTCAAAACATTGTTACACCTTTGCTTTGCACTGTATTTCAATTTATCATTCACTACCAAAAAGTTATTCCCAATGAATATCACACAAGTCTGCTGAGAATCAGGTTGTGCCAGAAGTGGTTGCAAGCTTTCACTTGTTCTACAGAGCCACTTTTTAGCCCTAGAGCACTATGATTTGCCAGAGCCTGCCCCTAAGAAACATTTTATCAGGGTTGCATCAGCCATTCCGTATACAACTGCTCTTCAAAGCCATGAGTCCTAGTGGTCGTATATAAATATAGGCAGAGGTGTTGTATAACAATTGGTCCAGAATACTACATAAGTCTAGAATTAAAATGTCATCAGCATTGATTTTAGATGTCAAATATCAGCGTTTTAGCTGAAAAGTTTTTGTCAAATGACAAGTAGAGAGTAGGGAAAGAGAGGGAAAAAATTAGAAAAGCGGGTAGAAGGGAGGGAGAGGAAGAAAAGGGAGAGAGCAGGAGAGGGGGAGAGAAAGGAGTAACAGAGAATAGGTGTGGATAGAGAAAGACTATTTATGGTAGAGGAAAAGGAATGAGTAAAGTGAGATAGAATATGGAGGGGATAAAAGGGGGAAAAACAGGGGAAGAAAAGAAAAAAGAAGAAAGAGATAAAATATGTAAAAAATCTGAAAACAACATATATGGGGAAGGGTGGACATAAAGAAGGGGAGATCATGAAGTAAGAGAGAGGGACCCACAAATCAAGGTAGTAGAGAATAGTAGAGCAGCACAGGGTATTATGGAAAAATATACGTACTGTTTAAACAAAGAGAAGGCATTCACGGCTCACCTTGATTGCAGTTTCAAATCACCTGGTAACTCCCTCTGCCGGTTTGGATCCTACTAGGTGGATTCAGTCCCCAGTCACAGGACACTCAATGTAGAAAAGCACAAACGAATCGTTCTCACCAGAGGAATAAAATGCCGGTTCTTTATTCAAATCTTCATGCACCAGGATAAAACAGTTGTGGTGCTGACAGTAGCAAACTGACGCGTTTCGGGCAAAATACTGAGCCCTTGTTCACAGTGTATCCGTTCAGCTTGGAGTGCTAGTTATATATGAGAAACCTAACTACGTCATGAGTCATGTGACTTCCGTTTGTTCACTTTCATTGACAAATTACTCATATGGCTCTCCCTTTTACTATTAAAAACAAAGCTTCTGTACAGACATATTTAGAGTTATATATCGCATAAGCATATGTATACAAATACAGATAAACAATGAGAGAACATACTGATATTAATAAATATAGGCAAGATCGTTACGGAGATTCAATCCTGTCGGCATGCGGGTCTGCAGCTGCAGAATCCAAAAAGCCTCTCTCATGCGTACCTTGTGTTGCCAATCTCCGCCTCTATCTGGTCTCTGTACTTTCTCAATACCGAAACAAGTGAGGCTCTGTATGTCTCCTTTGTGGATTTCCACAAAGTGTCATGCCACTCCGGAATAAGTGGGCTGACCTTTCCTTATATTGTCTAAATGCTCAGAGATGCGGGTCTTAAATTTGCGTGTACTGGATCCTATATACAATTTATCACAAATGTTACATCTAATGCCATAAATAACATGATCCAATTTATAAAGTTGCGTATTGTATATTCTTTAGTGCTAATTTCATTTGCTTTAAATTTTTGGCTTTTTTTGGCAAATGAGCATATGTTGCATCTCCGTCCCCCACATGCAAAAAACCCAGTTTGTGCAAACCATATTTTATTATCTTTTTTGGGTTTTTTAAAGTTACTAGGTGAAATCTCATTACCTATGGTCTTATTTTTCTTTGGTATACATTTGACACCATTTGCAATAATCTTAGCTAAGGTTGTATCCTGTCTTAGTATGTTTAAGTTACTGTAAAAGATTATTTTGATATCATGGAAATCCACATTATAGGGAGTGGAGAAAACCAAACCTTTTTTAAAATTATACTTCCCTTTTTTATCGTTTTTTTGGGGATCACTGTTTAAAAAATCATCCTGTGTTTTGTCTTTCCTTTTTTTTCAGAGCTTTATTTATATGTGATTGTTTATATCCTCTTGTTTTTAAACGTTGGATAATCAGTTTTTTTTCTTTCTCAAAATCATCATCATTAGTACAGGCTCTTCTTGCCCTAATGAATTCCCCCAGAGGGATAGAATCCACTGTGTGGTGAGAGTGGCTGTTATTCGCTCTGAGTATGGTGTTTCCACTCGTGGGCTTGCGATACAATGTGGTTTTGACAACAGAATTTTTTGTATCACCCCATAGTTGTATGTCTAGAAAGGTAATGTTATTCCTATCACTAGAATACGTAAATTTTAGGTTAAATGAGTTCTCATTGATGTAAGCAGCAAACTCTGGTATGGACGCCACATCACCTCTCCACACTATCATGAGGTCATCTATGTAGCGCCCATACCAGAGGATGCTGTCAGCATAGGGGTTATCTGGGTGAAATATAATTTGATATTCCCACCAGGACATGTACAAGTTTGCAATCGCCGGTGAGGAGATGGCTCCCATCGGGATGGCCATGATTTGTATAAAGAAATCCTCATCGAATTTAAAGAAATTATGCTTAAGCAGAAAATCTATGCTCTCCAGCAAAAACAGAACAACATTTTCTTCGTATAAATTTGATTTATGCAAATGAAACTTTATAGCCGGTAGAACCAATGCCTGTGGGATAGTTGAGTAGAGGCTAACTACATCAAGGGTTAACCAGGTATACTCATCTGTCCATGGAAATCCCTGGAAAGTTTGTAACACCATTTTACTGTCTTTGAGATAACCTGGGGTATTTTGAACCAATAATTGTAGATGTTTATCTACAAAATCGCTTAATCTGGAAGTAAGGCTATTTGTGCTGGACACAATGAGTCTGAGACTCGGTGGAAATTGTTTTTTATGTAATTTTGGTACCCCATAAAACACTGGGGTTTGGATGTGTTCATTTTCCAAAAACTTTCTCTGTTTTGCGTCCAGTACGCCTAGCTGAACTCCATCATCAAGCAATTTAGCCAGTTTTTTTCGAAAAACGGTGGTAGGGTCAGTTTTTAATTTACGATAGGTTTCGGTATCTCCTAAAATATTTCTATATAACATTTCACAGAAATCTGTATCCAGAATGACTGTAGTGCCTCCCTTATCCGATTTCTTAATCGTAAGATTTTTATTTTCTTTTAGTTGTTTTAAAGCGATATATTCATTTCTGGTCATATTTTTCCTTTTATACAAAGATGTGCTTTTCTTAGTTTGCAAATCCTTCAAGTCACGTTCCATGACATTTTGAAATGCTTCCATTACTGGAACTCGTGACTTGATAGGATAAAATGTAGGGTTGCTGTATGTGAGTTTTATATCAGTTGAGGTTATTTTTTGTTGTTCATATTCCTCAGTATCTAGATATTTTAAGGTAATGAGAGCCTGTTGTTCTTTAAAAGTTAATTTATCAAATTCACTACTGAGATGGTATGCTTCAGATATAACTGGATGTGATTCTATTTCCCCATTAGATTCTATATTATCTGAGGGCTGAATCTCCAAAAAGTGTTTTTTAACAGTAAGGGCCCTTATGAATTTATTCAAATCCAACAAAGTGTTGAAAAGGGAAAAATCCCACGAAGGCGCGAAATTAAGACCCCTCCTCAACACTTCATATTGGGTTCCTGTAAGAACAAAGGGGGTTAAACATACAACATCAAAATCAACATTGCTTTCATTCAGTTCTGAATTTAGATTTTTCTTCTTATTTGTCCTTTTAATTTTGCCTTTGCTGGAATGTCTGTCCCGTTTTTTGCCTGTGGCTCATCAGTAGATATATCTTGTTGATTTAAATCCTTTTTCTGTCTACTATCCCTGCTATTAGCTGCTCCTCTCGTAGTAGATCGTTCCCTTGAGGTGTGGTCAGAGTCAGAGGTAATATCATCTGTATGGTCTAGATCTGAAAAACTGACCTCCTTAAATGTCCTTGTTCGACGTTTAGATGTTCTAAGTATTGATCTTGAATGTCTCTGGTTAATTTCTTTCTTCCATGTGTATACTTTGTCATTGGTGTAGTCCTCCACATCCCTTTGATATTTTTGTTTCTTCGTTTCCATGATGATATTCTCAATTTTGTTAATATTAATTTGAATGCTGTTTTTCATTTTTTCTAGATCTGGATCATCTTGATATGTGACAATTTGAATGTTTAGTTCTTCAATCTGAGTTTCAATCTCCTCCAGTTTTTTATTTTCGAATTCAATAATTTATTTAATAAGGTTTATGGAGCAATTCGTCAATATTTCGTTCCATTTACATTGGAATTCTGGGGTAAAGCTAAATGTGAGATTTTTTCTTATGCGTAATCCTCGAGGGATGATTTTTTTCTCCAAATATGTACTTAAAGAGTTTCGGTCCCACCATAATTTAAGTTCTTGAATATGTATTTTTTCCCATGTTTTCATAAATTCTTTCAGCTCATTCCCTTTAGTAATGACATTTTCTTTATCTCCAAATACCTTTGCCAGCTTTGATTGTCTATCCATAGTTTTAAAACCTTTCGTTACTAGCAATTTGCAGGTATAAAGCTGAGGTAAAAATGTATGCCGATATGTTCAATCATATATTTATCTTTTAAACTGTTATCCTTAGTGCATCTTTTTTACTGCAAATTAGAAAGAGGGGTTCCTATGATTGGTGTATAGTATATGATCTGCTAGTGAGAAACATCCTTCTAGAGACTGAACTTTATACGTACTGTTTAAACAAAGAGGAGGTATTCACGGCTCACCTTGATTGCAGTTTCAAATCACCTGGTAACTCCCTCTGCCGGTTTGGATCCTACTAGGTGGATTCAGTCCCCAGTCACAGGACACTCAATGTAGAAAAGCACAAACGAATCGTTCTCACCAGAGGAATAAAATGCCGGTTCTTTATTCAAATCTTCATGCACTAGGATAAAACAGTAGTGGTGCTGACAGTAGCAAACTGACGCGTTTCGGGCAAAATACTGAGCGCTTGTTCACAGTGTATCCGTTCAGCTTGGAGTGCTAGTTATATATGAGAAACCTAACTACGTCATGATTCATGTGACTTCCGTTTGTTCACTTTCATTGACAAATTACTCATATGGCACTCCCCTTTACTATTAAAAACAAAGCTTCTGTACAGACATATTTAGAGTTATATATCGCATAAACATATGTATACAAATACAGATAAACAATGAGAGAACATACTGATATTAATAAATATAGGCAAGATCGTTACGGAGATTCAACCCGGTCGGCATGCGGGTCTGCAACTGCAGAATCCAAAAAACCTATCTCATGCGTACCTTGTGTTGCCAATCTCCGCCTCTATCTGGTCTCTGTACTTTCTCAATACCGAAACAAGTGAGGCTCTGTATGTCTCCTTTGTGGAAATCCACAAAGTGTCGTGCCACTCCAGAATAAGTGGGCTGACCTTTCCTTATATTGTCTAAATGCTCAGAGATGCGGGTCTTAAATTTGCGTGTACTGGATCCTATATACAATTTATCACAAATGTTACATCTAATGCCATAAATAACATGATCCAATTTATAAAGTTGCGTATTGTATATTCTTTAGTGCTAATTTCATTTGCTTTAAATTTTTGGCTTTTTTTGGCAAATGAGCATATTTTGCATCACCGTCCCCCACATGCAAAAAACCCAGTTTGTGCAAACCATATTTTATTATCTTTTTTGGGTTTTTTAAAGTTACTAGGTGAAATCTCATTACCTATGGTCTTATTTTTCTTTGGTATACATTTGACACCATTTGCAATAATCTTAGCTAAGGTTGTATCCTGTCTTAGTATATTTAGGTTACTGTAAAAGATTTTTTTGATATCATGGAAATCCACATTATAGGGAGTGGAGAAAACCAAACCTTTTTTAAAAAGGTCTGGAGTGGCATGACACTTTGTGGAAATCCACAAAGGAGACAAACAGAGCCTCACTTGTATCGGTACTGAGAAAGTACAGAGACCAGATAGAGGCGGAGATTGACAATACAAGGTACGCATGAGAGAGGCTTTTTGGATTCTGCAGTTGCAGACCCGCATGCCGACAGGATTGAATCTCCGTAACGATCTTGCCTATATTTATTAATATCAGTATGTTCTCTCATTGTTTATCTGTATTTGTATACATATGTTTATGCAATATATACCTCTAAATATGTCTGTACAGAAGCTGTGTTTTTAATAGTAAAGGGGAGTGCCATATGAGTAATTTGTCAATGAAAGTGAACAAACGGAAGTCACATGACTCATGACGTAGTTAGGTTTCTCATATATAACTAGCACTCCAAGCTGAAAGGATACACTGTGAACAAGGGCTCAGTATTTGCCCGAAATGTGTCAGTTTGCTACTGTCAGCACCACTACTGTTTTATCCTAGTGCATGAAGATTTGAATAAAGAACCGGCATTTTATTCCTCTGGTGAGAACGATTCGTTTGTGCTTTTCTATTATGGAAAAAGTATGGGCTGGTTCTAGGAGAAGAAAGCATAAGCTGGGGAGAATATAAGTAACAGGCCAGGAAAACCTGGCAGATAAAATGGAGTAGGTCCAAAAAGAAGCAGTCCTAGTAATACAGGAGAAACAAGCAAGATGGTTACAAGGGAGATTAAAATGTGGACCAATATAAGGGCAAGCTAATAAGAACAATGTGGGGCTCTTGGTTTGGTGGGTATGGGTGGGATGGTTGGGGTTCGTTTATGGTTGTATGCTAATACTGCTGAAAGCATGTATCAAGATATATGGTACGGACATATTCATATACTCTTAGTGTTTTTTATCTAAAAAGCAAAATCATTGTATATGTATGTATCCTGATGTAACAAATAATAGTTAGAGACGTTCTATTCTGTATCTACATAAATTGTTTAATAAAAGTTATCTGATTAAAAAAATAAAAGAACAATATGGGGAGAGTAAGGGAAGAGCAAAGGAAGAATACCTGGTAGTAGTGGGCTGTGGGGGTAGGTTACAGGGGGTAGGTTACAGAGGACCCAGTAAGCCAGAAAAGGAGCTGGTGACTGCGGGGTGAAGGGAGAGCAGAAGTAGATAAAGGTATGTGCAGGGAAATTACCCACACATGCACATATACACAGAGAATGGCAGTTAGGGAAGAGAGACAGAGAGAGTAGATGGCATGTGCGCAGGAAGCCCGCACTGTAATGCCATGGCATCGGAACAGAGAGTAAGAATGAAGCAAAGTAAATAGAAAATAGAGGGGCAATGATTGGAAGCACCAGAGGTGGCAATAAAGCAAAAAGGAGAAGGAATAGAGATATGGAAATGTGAATGTGTTCAAGAAGAGAAGAATAGGGAATAGATGGGAAAAAAAGGAAAATAGAAAGTAAAAGGAGAGTAATACGTGGCACTAGAGGGTGAGAAGGGGAAAAGTGAAAAAATGAAAAAAGTGTAGAAGTGTAAATGAATGCATAAGAGATGGAGAATATGAGACAAATGACAAAATGATAAATGAAGGGAGGTGAAAAGAGAAAAAAGGCCGACAAATAAATGACAAAAAGAAAGAATGGCAAAAAAGAAAAATGACTGGCAAAAAGGAACTGGGAATAATTAAGCTGCAAAAAGGGGTAAAATAAAAATAGAAATAAAAAATGAATTTAAAAAAGTATGTAAAAAGCAGAGGAAGAAGGTTTAGTGGAATATTGTAGGTAATGAATTGTGGTCATATGTAAAAACAAAAAACAGAATGGAGACAGCGCTTCTTAGCACAATATTGCAAATAAATAGAATCCATAAATATATTTATAAATATCCTTTGTGTGTTGTGCAAAGGCAAGGCACAACACTTTCCCAAAATATTTGGGAACTGACGGTGATGAGGTCTGTTGTAGATGGTCAGTGGTAACTTGTCTCTGTAGATGCAGCAGTCGGAAACACTTGTTTTAAGTATAGAAGATGTTAAAATTAATTAACATCTATATGAATACCACCGATCTGAAGGACTGTGCAGGATATCCAATTAGCAAAAGAAAGCTTGAGCTAATGAAGTGTTCTTTAACACGAAACGCATGTTCCAAATAAAGCAAGCTTTCTTTCGCTAATTGGATATCCTACACAGGCCTTCAGAACGGTGGGATTCGTATAGACATTAATTACTTTTAACATCTTCTATACTTAAAACGAGTAATGTGGTCCTAGTAAGGGAGGAGAGAAAAGAAAAATAAGAAAAAAAAAACAAAGAATGAGGTGGACCAGAATATTACCCATCAGAAAGAAGATAGAGACGCTGTCTTGTATGTAGAAAAAAAAGGAAAGAAATTGAGCAAAACAATCCACTGATCAAAAAGAATTGCAACATAATAAAAAAGTAAACATGTTACAATATCAAATATATAATATGCAAAAAAAAAACAAAAATACCACATCAATATCATCAATAGGGGAAAGGGAGGATATAGACTAGTCAAAACATCATCTCATATTCCCTCTGTAGCCCCTAGAGTATGTATCCAGAAGCGTTCTCTTCTGAGTTTTCATGTTGTTACCCCTCGTCAAAGTATGGGGATAGAGGAGGTATATGATAATTAAACTGGTGGAAATAAGCAGGTAACACTATTTTATACTTGATGGTCGACTTGTGTTTAGATATTCTGTCCTTGGGAAGTTTGGCCCACATAAACTAGGCCACATGTATATTTTAGTAGGTGGATTACAAAGCAAGATCTACAGGTAAAGAAATCTTTGATGGCAAAGCCATGGTCTGTGAGGGGATGACTGTAGAATTCAACCTTGGTGACTGATGAACATTGGGGTCAAGTCTGAGAGGGGAAAGTGCCTCAACATTTAGTACTGGATAATGTTTATCGATTAATGGATTTTATCAACCCAAAGTCAGGAGAGACCAGTTTGTCACAAAAGGTTTTGTTTCTTTTATAACACTGTATGGGGGGGGTTGGAATTCTGAGATGTATGGATAAGAGCGTGAGAGGATGAACCAGTGTTTACAAATGATTTGATAGATTTTAGGACTAAAGGGGTGATGTTTCTGTATTATGGGGATACCGTTGCTCTGGGATTTGAAAGAACGAGGAATGGGCAAAGAGTCCCAAGTAGAGGAAGCCTGTGTGGAAGTGCCGTGATTAGTTAGAAAGTGGGGAGGATAACCTCTTTGAGTAAAATGTTTGGCCATGTCTTCAAACCAAGACTGTCTGGTGGAAGGGTCTTGGACTTCCGGAAGAATGGAATTCATGTGTGAATGAAATAGGAGAAGTGATGGTAAAGGTCTGTTCCATACACGGAAAATATCCTCTCTGTAGTTTAACCTGGTGACAACATGTTGATGAAAGAGGGTATTGTTGTAGATGTGGTCTTGCTCGAATATAAAGATGTTGGCATATGGTGGGGCTACATTGCTGCCCCATTGTGAAGAATGAGAGAGAGAATGTCAAGAGAGAAGAGCTTTGCCTGGGGGTCAAAGTGGTGTATGTTAAGAAATCAGATAGGATCCCATGTTGGTGCTTGATGGAAGTGCATAAGCTTGCCACATCCTATGTGACCAAGATACTTTGTGGTGGGATAGGAGATAGTGAATGAATCTTTTTGAGAAACGAAATGGAGGGTTAATTTGGACAAGGGGAGTAACAATATTTTCAAGGAGAGAGAACAAATTTTTTAGATGCTACAGTATGCTTACAAAAAATGGGTAAAAAACAAATCAGAAGCATCCATGCAATCCACAAATCTTACGCAGAAAGAATCAAGAGGAGTAGTTAGACCCCGGTCCGTCCGCACACCTGTGCAAATCGATGTCAAAAAGCCGTATAAACACTACCGCTATACTTCCAATTATAAAAACACTTTCATGTTTAAGTTCTCATTCGCTCAGTTCAGAGCTAATGCATCTAATGTAACGATCCAAAATGCCTCTCTCTTTAGTAATTTAGTTCCAATATTTGTTGTTATTTTTCATAAACCTCTTCTAAAATACATCATTTGAGCTCCGATACCCTAGGTTGGACCTCAAAGAAATGTCTGGCCATGGTGTTTTCACCAAAATAATTTTTTCCTTGGCTTTCAACTTTTTGATTTTGCCCCTCGGCAGCCTCCATTCATTGTCTATATAGTCGTATAGCCGACCTGTGTTCAATCAGCCAAACTTTCACAAGTCTGCTAGTCTGCCATATATAGGGTTTCCGACATGGACATTTTAAAAGATATATTACTTGTGAACTATTACAAGTGTGAAATCCATGTATTATAATTGGAAAACTTGTGATGGATGATCTATAGAGGGACCCTTAATTATAGAGGAGCAGTTCTGACAGTTAAAGGGGTTGTCTTACTACATTGATTCATCTTACCTTAGTCCTGTTTTCTTGGTTTCATTTTAAATTCAGGGGCATGTTTACTGGCTTCTACTAGGCTGCAATAGAAGCCAGGTCTGTAGCTATAGCAACCAGTGCTGGCAGCCTATCATGAGAGATTAAACAGGTCTGTAGCTATAATGACCTGAGGAGCTGATGTAGCACATACAAGAGGGGATATCTCAGAATAGGTAGGATACTGTTAATGGAAACATATTGTAAAAGGACTTGTTTTTGCAAGATCTTTAACATTAAAAGCAATCCCTGTAGTGAGACAACTCCTTTAAGGCATGAAAACGTGCCTCTTATGTCAGTCTGCAATTTACTCTGCCTTGATTTTTTTTCTTTTTTTAAATCAGAGGACATAAGCTGCTGTCCTAATTTACAACCCTTACGATATATAAAGATGGGACGTTCTCTGAAAAGGTCACCAAACTCAGGGTCATTATTAATTATTCTTCAATACTTGTTGATAGTCTTTTTTATCATAGCAGAGTATTTATCGCATCACTTGGTTAGTGTTATTCTTATTGCAAGGGATTAATAACTCTTGCCTATTTTTCTGTAATATCACCATACCTGTGGTTAACAGAACTTTCCTATCGTATCCCCGACTTTAAAATTTATTTGTAACTTTTTGCATCTGTATGAGATAAGTAACATCATCAGAACAGATGTGAGGAGCATGTTTGTGGGGCATGAGAACTTTCTCGATGCAGAATGTTATTGCGATCCGCCACTTTGGAGAACAAAGAGGTACTCAAACTGCCATCTTTTTTATGGACCTCAACATCCAAATATGGAATAGTATTACCGTACTATCTTTAGTAATCGAAAATTCAGTCAGATTGTGAATCCCATTAATATATTGGGTAAATGACAACAATACATTAATAACAACAAAAAAATAACAAGAATAACAATTCTGAAGGGAATAAATGAGAACTTAAACTTGAAAGTGTTTTTATAATTGTATGTTTTGAATTAACCGCTATAGCAGAAGTATATATGAAGCTCTTTGACATCAATCTGCGCATGCTTGACAAAGAAGCTCATTCTCCGAAACATCACGCAGGTGTGCAGACAGCCCAAGGTCCAGTTACTCCTCTCGATTCTTTCTATGTAGGATTTGTGGATTGCATGGATGCTTCTCTCCAATTTTTTCTAAAATTTAAGGACTTGTTTGTATGGCTTAAAGGATTTTTTTCATATTAAGTACATTTCTAGCCCAAAAAAATATTTGTCTATTGAGTTCAGATGTTGTAGTGCTTTGAGGATATCCACATCGACCAATATGGGTAAATACTCATAATTATACAGGGATATAGGTACATCTAGAATCCTACTGTCAGGGCTGGGCGGCGCTCGGCTTGCAGTGAGCAATGTTCGGCTGCAGCTGATCAGCGACCCCACCCTAATACACATTCTGCTGGCAGCTCTGTGAGTGACAGAGGTCCAGCCACTCCAGACAGGGGGTGTGTCGCACCAGCCAATGGGAGGACCTGGGGGGCGCTCGAATCAGCTACAGGGGCAGTATCCGGGAATCCCATTTAAACTCCCTGCTAGCTGAGTGCTGCGCCTGCAATATTTCCTGGCTGCCTTGTTACTTGTGCTATAGCTTTGTTTGCTCATCCGTGTACCTGACCTCGGCTTGTTTCCTGACCCTGTCTTGCTCTCCGTTTTTGTACCTCGCACCCGTTCGTGTTTTGACCTCGGCTTGTTTACGTTTATCCCTCTGGTTCTGTTTTGTGACTTGGCGTTCCTGATTTGGTTTTGACCCGTACTGTCTGACTATTCTACCTCCTGACGGCACCAGCACTCCCAGCGGAGGGACTGTCGCCCAGTTGCCGTCTGCCGCCTAGGGCAGCACGTCAAGCAGGCAGGGACAGTGGGCTGGGTTCCAGTCAGGGCTCACTGTACCTCCCTTGACGTGACATTATCGCAGGCCGAAACCGTTACTGCTCTACCCTCACTATGAACCCCATGACAGCTCTGGTAGAGCAGATGCAGGTCCTTACCCAGCTAGTCAAGGATCTGGCGTTGCAGGTACAACAGCAAGAGACTTCCCCGAGTCTTAGTGTCCCTGCACTACCTTCCTCTCCTGTGGAAATACCTATTCAGTTGCCTGACAGGTTTTCAGACAATAGGAAGACATTTTTTACTTTTAGGGAAGGATGTCGTCTGTATTTTAGGCACCGCCCAGGTACCTCGGGCAATGAGGAGCAGAGTGTGGGAATTATTATGTCATTACTTCAGGGTCCCCCCCCAGGAGTGGGCATTTTTGTTACCACCTGATTCGCCAGAACTGTCTTCTGTGGACAGGTTCTTGGTCTCCTTGGGCATACTTTTTGATGACCCTGATAGGGAAGCTGTGGCCGAGGCTCAGCTGACCACCTTGAGACAGGGTAAAAGGACTGTGGAGGAGTATTGCTCTGAATTTCGCCGCTGGTGACTTCTGTCTGGGTGGAACGAACCAGCTCTTAGATGCCGGTTTAGATTAGCGTTAGCCGACCATGTGAAGGATATGTTGGTGGCTTACCCTACCTGTGGTACTTTAGAGGAGGCTATGGCTCTAGCCGTCCATCTGGACAGACATTTTAGGAGGAGATGTCGGGAAAATGCAAGTCGGGTCTTCTTTGGCAATTGCTGCCAGCGACCGTAGAACGTCTCAGCGTATCCAGGGACTATGCTTCTACTGTGGCGAGGATGGACACGGCATCAGGGAGTGCTCCAAAAGGAAGACCAGGCCGGAAAGACTCCAGCGCCTAGTTGATTTGCAGGAAGATCTCCTAGTCTGTTTATCATGGAGGGGCTGCCCACGGATGTGGTGTTGGGGATGCCCTGGATTCAGAGTCATAACCCAGTGTTTGACTGGAATTCAGGGGAATTAATCAAGTGGGGGCATCAGTGTTGTGATAGATGTCTTCCTACCATACTGGGCAATACTGAGGTGGAGCAAATTCCTGTATTTATTCATGACTTTGCTGAGGTATTTTCTCAGAAACAGTCGGAGATTCTACCTCCTCATAGATCTTACAACTGTGCCATTGACCTATTGCCCGGAGTGAAATTTCCAAAAGGGAGGATATATAATCTCTCGGGTCCTGAGATACTGAGTATATTGCAGAAAGCCTTCAGAAAGGGAATATCCGACCTTCTGTGTCTCCTATGGGCGCAGGGGTTTTTTTTGTAGGAAAAAATTATGGAGGCCTCCGTCCATACATTGACTACCGTGAATTAAATAAGATAACGGTAAAAAACCAATACCCCTTACCCTTGATTCCTGATCTGATCAATCAGATCCAGGTGGCAAAATGGTTTTCCAAACTGGACCTGAGAGGTGCCTATAACCTCATCCGTATCCAAGAAGGGGATGAGTGGAAAACCGCGTTTAACACTCCTGAGGGTCATTTTGAGTATCTTGTGATGCCGTTCGGGTTGTGTAATGCCCCCGCAGTGTTCCAGAACTTATTGGTTGTTGTATGGTTGGTTATCTGGATGACATTCTAATCTACTCAGAAGATTGGTCATCACACGTACGACAGGTATTGCAAATCCTGAAGGAAAATAAAATGTTTGTCAAGCTTGAGAAATGTGTTTTTGGGGTACAGGAGGTTCCTTTCCTTGAGTATATCCTGACTCCTAACTCATTTCGTATGGACCCCTGTAAAATTCAGGCTATTCTTGACTGGGTCGGCCCTTCGTCCTTGAAGGCCCTGCTGCGATTCTTAGGGTTTGCTAATTATTATCGTAAATGTATTCGTCATTTTTCTGTCTTAGTTCGGTCGTTGACTGATATGACTAAGAAGGGGGTGAAGTTCAGCAATTGGCAACCTGAGGCAATAGAAGCGTTTGAGAAACTTAAGCAGTGTTTTGTATCAGCTCCTGCATCAGCTCCTGTGTTGATTCAAGCAGATCATAGCAAACCCTTTGTCGTCGAAGTTGATGCTTCTGAGTATGGTGCAGGGGCAGTCCTGTCTCAGGGATCCGCTGCTATGACTAACCTTTGCCCTTGTGCCTTCTTTTCGTGTAAATTTTCCTCGGCGGAAAGGAATTTTGACGTTTGGAACCGGGAGTTGTTGGCTATTAAGTGAGCCTTCGAGGAATGGCACCACTTCCTCAAGGGTGCCCAGCATCAAGTCAAGGTTCTGACTGATCATAAGAACCTCACCTTTTTAGAGAGAGCTAAAAGGTTAAATCCACGTCAGGCACGTTGTGTATTATTTTTTACGCGCTTCAACTTTGTTGTTACTTACAGACCTGGTTCTAAAAATGTGAAGGATGATCCTCTATCTAGAAGCTTCTGTGCCAGCCATGCATCCCAGGAGGATCCGGCACCTATATTGCCCAAGGAGAATGTTGTCTCAGCTATTTCCCCTGATTTAGCCACTGAGATTAAGTCCCACAAGGATATGAGACCTACTAATTGTCCTGTTTCGAAGGTCTTTGTCCCATCTCAGTTCTGGCTACGAGTATAAAAAGAATTTCATGATTCCGTGTTATCTGGGCATCCTGGAGTGTCTGGCACAAAAAAGCTTAATTCTCGTAATTACTGGTGGCCGTCATTGCCTCGTGATGCTGAGGCCTATGTGGCATCTTGTGAAGTCTGCGCTCGGGCTAAGGTTCCCAGAACTCGTCCTCCTGGTGAATTATGCCCTCTACCTATACCTGAACATCCATAGACCCATATCTCCATGGATTTTGTGATGGACCTTCCCCCTTCGGAGGGCAAAACTGTTATTTGGGTGGTAGTGGATCGTTTCAGCAAAATGTGCCATCTTGTTCCTTTAAGGGGGTTACCGTCATCCAAAAAACTTGCTGAACTCTTTGTCAAACACATTGTCAAGCTTCATGGTTTAATAGAGAATATCATTTTGGACAGAGGGGTTCAAATTGTTTCTCGATTTTGGAGAGCCCTTTGCAAGGCTCTGGGGATAACCCTGTCCTTCTCCTCTGCCTTCCACGCAGAGACTAATGGGCAGACAGAGAGGGTAAATCAAATGGTAACACAAAAACTCCGTTGGTATGTATCTGATCAGCAGGTAGACTGGGTAAAGTACTTACCGTTGGTTGAATTTGCTATTAACAATCAGGACAGTAGCTCATCTGGGACCTCACCATTTTACTGTAATTATGGTTTTCACCCAAAGCATGCATCATTTTCCGGTGCGACTTCTGATCACAGCGGGGTGGATGTTATAATTAAAGATCTGTGCACAGTCTGGGCCCAAGGTCAGAAGACCTTGGTTCATACCCAGAACATCCAGAAGAAAATTTCTGATAGACGGCATCTTGGTTTTAGAGGGTGTGCGGATGGGGATCAAGTATGGTTATCCACCCGAAATCTGCGATTGAAAGTTCCCTCTGGTAAACTCACGCCACGATTTGTAGGTCCATATGGGGTTCAGGAGGTGGTTAACCTGGTGACATATTGGCTGAAATTACCCTCGTCTCTCCGTATACATAACATGTTCCATTGTGCACTTCTTAAGAGGTATATTCAGCCTGTGACTTTGCCCTCTAGACCTCCTCCTCCGATTTGTATAGAGGGGGAGTTAGAATATGAAATCGCCCGTATTTTGGATTCTCATAAGGTCCAAAGGTCACTGCAGTACCTGGTCCATTGGAAGGGGTATGGTCCTGAGGAGGGATCATGGGTTCCGGCTAAATCCATCCATGTCCGGTGGCCCCTCCTAAAAGGGGGGGGGGGGTACTGTCAGGGCTTGGCGGTGCTCGGCTTGCAGGGAGCAATGTTCTGCTGCAGCTGATCAGTGACCCCACCCTGATGCACATTCTGCTGGCAGCTCTGTGAGTGACAGAGGTCCAGCCTCTCCGGACAGTGGGCGTGTCCCACCAGCCAATGGGTGGACCTGGAGGCCACTCCAATCAGCTACAGGGGCGATATCCAGGAATCCCATTTAAACTCCCTGCTAGCTGAGTGCTGCGCCTGCGATATTTCCTGGCTGCCTTGTTACTTGTGCTATAGCTTTGTTTGCTCATCGTGTACCTGACCTCGGCTTGTTTTCTGACTCTGTCTTGCTCTCCGTTTTTGTACCTCGCACCAGTTCGTGTTTGACCTCGGCTTGTTTACGTTTTTCCCTCTGGTTCTGTTTTGTGGCTTGGCTTTCCTGATTTGGTTTTGACCCGTACTGTCTGACTATTCTACCTCCTGATGGCCCCAGCACTCTAGTAGTGCAGGGACTGTCGCCCAGTTGCCATCTGCCGCCTAGGGCAGCACGTCAAGCAGGAGGGGACAGTGGGTTGGGTTCCAGTCAGGGCTCACTGTACCTCCCTTGACGTGACAGCTACAGTGGGCTTTCCTGGGGTTCCTGAGGATTCTTATGAATTTTGGGAAGAATGTAAAAAACAGTATTGATAGGGTGCTCGTCAGTTAGAAATTCAGCTGTCTTGGAGTCTATGGTATGTGAAAAGAGATGGCATTGGATTTGGTCAGTGATGATGCCACGTCAAGGGAGGTGCAGTGAGCCCTGATTGGAACCCAGCCCACTGTCCCTTCCTACTTGCCGTGCTGCCCTAGGCGGCAGATGGTAACTGGGCGACAGTCCCTGCTCTGCTAAAGTGCTGGGGCCATGAGGAAGTAGAATAGTAAGACAGTCCGGGTCAATAACAAATAGGAACGCCAAAGCCACAAATCAGAACCAGAGGGATAAACGTAAACAAGCCGAGGTCAAAACACGAACGGGAGCGAGGTACAAAATCAGAAGACAAGCCGAGGTCAGGAGAACAAGCCAAGGTCAGGTACACAGATAAGCAAAACACAATATACAGAACAAGTAACACAAGGTAGCTAGGAATATCACAGGTGCTGCACTCAGCCTTAAGGGAGTTTAAATGGGATTCCTGGATACCGCCCCTGTAGCTGATTGGAGCGGCCTCCGGGTTCTCCCATTGGCTGGTGCGACGCGCCCCCTGTCAGGAGTGGCTGGGCGTCTGTCACTCACAGAGCTGTCAGCAGCAAGTGTATCAGGGCGGGGTTGCGAAACAGCTGCTGCAGCCTGTTGATCCCGGCAGCCTGAGCACAGCCTAGCCCTGACAGTACCTCCCCCTTTTAGGAGGTGCCACCGGACCCTTCCCTGGTCTGGGTTTGTCCGGGTGAGAATCATGGAATTCCATCACCAGGCGATCAGCATGGATGGATTTCGCCGGAACCCATGATCTCTCTTCGGGACCATATCCCTTCCAATGGACCAGGAACTGTAGAGACCTTTGGGCCTTACGTGAATCTAAAATACGGGCGACTTCAACTTCTAACTCCCCCTCTATGCAAACTGGAGAAGGAGGCCTAGAGGGCGGAGTCACAGGCTGGATATACCTCTTAAGAAGTGCACGACGGGACACGTTATGTATATGGAGAGAAGAGGGTAATTTCAGCCGATAAGCCACCGGGTTAACCACGTCCTGAACCACATATGGACGTTCAGGTACAGGTGGAGGGCACCAGGAGGACGAGTTCTGGGAACCTTAGCCCGAGCGCAGACTTCACAAGATGCCGCATAGGCCTCAACGCTGGCACAGCAGCTTCTAGATAGAGCATCAGCCTGCACATCAGTATTGTCCAACATGGTAAGGAGACATCTGTCAACACACCGTTGTCCCCACCTGACTAATTTCCCTGAATTCCAGTCAAACACTGGGTTATGTTTCTGAAGCCAGGGTAGCCCCAAAACCACATCAGCGGGCAGTCCCTCCATGACAAATAGAATACACTTTTCAATGTGTATGGATCCGACCACCATCTCCAGCTCAGGGGTACAATGTTGGATTGCGCCCCAAGCTAGTGGAGTGGAGTCAATAGCCACAACCCGCAGCGAGTCAGATAGCGGTCTCCAAGGTAGGCCTAGACGTTTGGTGAAAGACGAATCAACAAAATTAGAAGCTGTTCCAAAATCCACAAACGCACTCTCAGAACCAGACAGCGACAAGTATGAAACTTTAACTGGTAGCAGCAACTTTTTAGATACAATAGGAAATACCTACTCGCCTAGGTGATCTTCCTGCTGACTACTTAGGCGTTGGAGTTTTTCAGACCTGGTCTTCCGTTTGGAGCATTCCCAAATTAAGTGTCCATCTTCGCCACAGTAGAAGCACAACCCCTGGATGCGACGAGTAGTCCTAGTCACTTGAGAAATTTGACATCCAAATCAATGCTTATGACATTCGTTTCATTCTAGATTTACGTGTATGCAGTAATCTGGACCAACTGTTATCTTATGCAACATCCCTCGGTCTATATTTATATACAGCCTTTGTTTTCGTAATATCTACCTGATTGCATTTATAATAAATATATCTATTTATGCGTTGTGTTACCATGGATAACTTAACTTTAACATAACATCTACAGAGATTTTTTTTAATGTTACTACGAATTCAATAACTTAGACAATGTAGCTGCATTTTCTGTACTACGTGTCTCAAATATGTTTTTGAGGTTCTTCATGGATAATTAAATGTATTATGGTATTATGTAATTGCTGGGGTACTACATATAGGATCCAGGGTAAACACATCATGGCCAGTCACAACCCCTTCAATGATAATAAGTGATGTACCCTGTCAGGTCAAACAACCTTAGGGCCAACCCTGACTGCATCACACCCCAATCAGATAATCCCTGCATTAACTTTTTTAAAGTGTAACCGATGAAAAACCTCAAAAACATATTGGAGACACATTTGAAGTCTACAGCTTGAAACCTTTATTGTAAAAGTTATTTATTATGTTATTGGATTTTCTATATGACAAACAATACTGACTACAGCTAAGTAGGATTCTACTTGTTTTAAAAAGGAAACACTTCCACCTAGTGGCTTATTGCATTGTTTGCATAATTTCCTTTTACACAAATACTTTTTCCTTTTATAGTGTTATCTTTCTACAGGTTAACAAATAAACATTTCATGTTTCATGTATACAAGTCTCCTGAGGCATATTGTAAAGTGGATCACCTCCTCTTGAACCTACACTGCTTCACCAACTTATATACAACAGTGTAAACATCATCTCTAAAACTCAGCTTTCTCATACATCATAGGTAGAGATGGGCAAATTGATTCTAACGAAGTGGAATTCGTTTAGAATTTCAGGAAAACTTCGGTTCGGAACGAAGTCGAACTTTGGAGTACTTCGGGTGAACGAAGTGTGCTTTTGATTGATAAAATGGCTGCGAGCACATGGCGCTACATGGGGCAAAGCACTCTGGGAGGAAGAAGGGCATAGCCTGCATGACATGTGCAGAGGTGAAGCAAATCAGAGACCAGCGGGATTCTGTGATGTCACCGCACTATATAAGTCCGGGCGCGAACTGGGG